>JAZDUA010001198.1:0-153065 GCA_038098605.1 Gryllus longicercus | reverse complement strand
CATTTGACCTCTAATCTACTTGTTTCGGATTACAATTCACGAATTATTTTGTGCTAATTCTCTTATCTATCTGTGAATTCATTCAACTGCGTTTCATAACAGTATTCTGATTACATAAACTGATGTAATTTCGTATTTCTGTAATAGGGTTGTATTTCAATGCAATACTAACAACCTCCTTATTCAGCTAAAAATGGCGCTAATAGTATAACATTCAATTGAATGATTTGCTAATGCATTGTTTTTTCAATGAATATGAATATACAAACGATTGCAATATATTCGTACAAACAGTGAAATTATTTTTCAAAATGAAATATCCTTTTTACCCAGATGTTTTTTTAATTGCATGCGCACACATTCTACAATTAATCAGAGTAATTAATAAATTTTACTGCACAGGCTGAAACGTTACTACGCGATTAATATTTCATGATGGATAAAAAGGTAAGCAAACAAATACTGCACTTCTCATGGACAGAAATATATTTGCCCAATCAACCTGAACAGTTTGGAATATTAAATTATATTGAAGTATAAATCAATTAAATGTTTGTTTTATTGTTTATTATTTTTTTTCAAGGAAGATATTACTACGTTTTAAATTGAAATTGATTCAAATTTAACACATTCCAAGAAATACATGGAACGTGCTTTTTACAAATAGTCTCGCAATTATGTAATAAAATTGTTCATTAGGTAATTTCTCAAATCAAAGTTCTTAAGATCTCTTTTCTTTCTATTAACTACTGACGTTCAAAGCAGTTCGAATAATGTTTCTAATCTACTTTGCGAGCTACTTTTGAACAAGTGTGTTACAGAATGGTGGATCTTGTAATTAACAAATAACTAAATGTATCCCATAAATCTCCAAATGTTTTGGTAATAGTTTGCTTGTCAAAAATAGAATATTACTAACAATATCCTTTTATTTGTATATGCTAATTTGATGTAGCGAAGAAAAATCTTCCTAAATGAGGTACGTGTGTACATTTCCTATCTAGGGACGATAGTACTCTACGTATAAAATACTCTCAGTAAATGTAAATTGAATGTGATAAATTATTTCATTGTTTATTTAGAGTTGGTCGCCCTAATTTAAACAGTTTGGCTATTATCTTGGAGATTGTGAGTGAAAGGTACTCTATCGAAGCCGTGATTTTTGAGGGCGAGAAAATCCTTCGTACGCCTTCCTTCGGAGGCCGTAGTCCCGTGTTAGTAGATAGTAAGTAAAGCCGGCTGTCCCGTGTTAGTAGATTTACTTGCATGTAAAAGATCCTCAAGCCTAAATGACGCCTCTGAGCTAAATTCAAATCGCACTTTTCTCGCCCTAGAAATACCTCCTTTCTCTGCTAGTTGATGAGAGGAGCCTAGCGAAATTTGCGAGGTCAGACGGAAGAGCGGTTCTGATTGCCCGAGTGTCGCCACGTAAAATAAGGCAAATTCAATTCAAAAAAGGTACTACATAATGGAGGAACAAGACGCGTGCTTTGGTTTCGCTCCCAACGCCTCACAAGGCAAGAAGAATAATGGTGAAGCTGCAACCTCAAGTCGTATCTGAAACCTGATTGTGTATTACACCATCGAGCTGGGCTGCCTCTCCCGCATTTTCGCCGTTAAAAAGGTCTCCTCCGCCGTGCCATTATCTCCTGCAATAATTAATGTCTTCAAAGACGACCTCATTTGCAGATGGAAAGACAAATTGTTTTTGAAATACAATAGAAAAATACCTACAAGAAATCTTTTTTGCTCTGATGATCAGGTTGTAAAAATAGAAACGAAGTATGATTTATAAAGAACAGTAAATGAGTCGTATACCTTTAGAACTGAAAAACTTGTCTGTTGTAAAGCTCAAATGCAAGCATTCGTAGGAAAACGTCTAACAATAGCAAAAATGACAAGTCAGTTGTACACAATAAGAGTTTGAAATAGAGAAGACCAGGAAAGTTTTTTCGCACTGAGCCGAATAAAGGACCTCTATTAAGAATGGCGTTTTTGTTCGTAACGTCCAGATCACTGGAAAACAAATGAAGGGGACCACACATCAAGAATATATGACTAGCGTACCCGTGCGGGAACTCTCACATGTTTTCCAATTCATTTCCCTATCCTTTCCATTAAGAAGAAAAGTAGTTAACGAAAAATATTTATTTGTTTAAAAATGTATAAAGGTAACTTACATTGTATTAACACAATATCAAATAAAAATAAAAAAACTGTGCAATTGATGTTGAAAAGAAATTTTCAAGAAAGATTTATTCAGTATTATTGAGAGATTTCTTGGAACCATTCACAACACTCCCTTAAAAATATTTGCAGCAATTATTCAATATTATTTGACAGTTAGCTTTTCGCTTTTTGTGATAGTCACAAAATATTAAAAAAACATTTTACTCTTGAGAAAGCTACCTGAATAAAGACTTTGACTTGAAACTTCCGAATCACTGCTGATAACGAAAACACAAACATTAGCATACATCATAGTCGTAAACATTAACTTAAGTGTAAGGCTAAAGTATTCACAATGTCTAACATAAACGTAAGCAAAATAAGAGTTTCTATTGGCTAACAATCTAGTTGATATTGGTTGAATGTGAGAATAGATTTCGAGGTATCGACTGTGTCCATGGCTCATGGTACACGGCGTCAGTTCGTCTATCAACCTCGATCCTATTTCGATTCTCGATTTTGCTTTAACGTACTATGATTGGTTCATTTCTTGTATCTTACATAGGCATAAGCACAGACGTCTGAAGCTTGCAAGCTTTTAAGTTAACGTGGTATGCTTATGCGAACGCATTGTGAATGAGTCCGCTTATGGACGTACTCCTAACTTTTATACAACGCCATGCTTATGTTATGTTTGCCTTGTGCCTTAACGGCCTTAACGGGGACTGCAAGGAGGGGCGACGAGGGAATGCGGGGGCGGGGCGAGTGGGAAGTCTGCGGGGTTGCGGGTGTTTGCGTGGGCGTCTGCGGCGGAAGGGCGGCCGCTGACACTCACCGCCCGCAGCACATTCCTGCAACGCCCAAACGCCCCCCTCCTCCTCTCCCCTCCCTACCTCCCTCCAACGCGCCTCGCAGGCCTGTGACTGTTCGCGCACTCCAACTACGCCGCTTGTGCCCTTCACTGACACCGGCAGACCCAACGCCTTGCTTTGCTAACTCCGTTCGGTAACTACGTGTAAACGGTAAAGTGAACTTAGTTCAACTAGAGTCGCTTGCTGGCTGTAAACTACTCCATTTTTCGAATTCCCTAATAAACATTTACACTCGTTAATTGGCAGATTATAGTTCATAATCGTAACAGTCATTGGCTCCGAAGTCTGTGATTGACTCTGGTTGCCAACTCCTTTGGCTGATTGGGTGTACTTGGACGTTAAAGTGAACTCAGTTCAACTCAAGCCGCTTGGTGGCTGTAAACTACTCAATTTTTGAATGCCCTGTAAAAACATTTCCACGCCTTTATTTGCAGATTAGTTCATAATCGTTACAGTACCTCGACTTTCAAGTATGTGATTGACTCTTGGTAGCTAACTCCGTTGGCTGACTGCGTGTATTGGACGGTACAGTGAACTTAGCTCAACTCGAGCCGTTTGCTTGCTGTAAACTACTCCATTTTTTGAATTCGCTAAACATTTCCACGTCTTTAGTTGCAGATTTCGGTTAATAATCGTAATAGTACGTCGTCAGCTCTCAAGTCTGTGATTGACTCTGGTTGCCCACTCCGTTTGCTGATTGGGTGTACTTGGACGGTGAGGTTAACTCAGTTCAACTCGAGCCGTTTGCTGGCTGCAACTACCAACAACTAATATTCTAAATGGCTTCTGTTAGTATAGAAAATTTTTAGAGGCTATTTTTGTAATATGTATCATTGAGTAACGGCAAGGGAGGCTAAATATCATTTTCCTATTTAGTGTACACAAAGAACTTAATTTCTATTTTTTTTTAATATTTGAAAAGACTACGAAGTTTTTCTACAGATATTTGTTTTCCAATTCGTACCGCGTACACTAACTCAAACACTGCCAGAAGTTGTAGATAGTGCGAGTTCCGTCTTCGAATTTAGCTAGCCGAATGACACTCTTCAATAACTTCGAGCGATGCATACAAACTGTAATAGTCGTAAAATGAAATCGGAGAGACGTATCCGCTGGAATCAAGAACAGTGGATGCAGGTGACGAGCGAGAATCCGGCTCAGATTGATTGTTTGATTGTTACTGATTCCGGGCGCGTCAACGGCTAAGGTCATTAGTCCCGTAAGTGTAGTGCTTAATTTTTCTTCGGGAAATGGCTGTGATCTTCCCCCGCTGGATGGGGAGATCTGGCGCCGACCTCCCGTTGGCTAGCGGGGCACCGCCCCAGCTGGGACAAGCTCTAAGCTATCGACCGGTCTCCCGGTATATGCGGTAATGTAGTGCATGTAATTGTGTGTGCAAATAAGAGATGAGGATAGGAAAGAGGAAGGATATATCGCATACGGTTGGTCCATGGCCCGTTTGTCAGGGTACTGCTCTGGCATTCACCTGGTGTTGATCATAAAAATCACGGAAAACTACCGATCAGAGCAGCCTACCTTTAGAATTCTCCTGACAGCGACTGAATTAAATCTAGCCAGTGACGAAAATTCTGCCACTTTGGGAATCGAACCTAGGTCCTCCCGGTCAGTCATTGCAGTGACATCAGCAGATGCCCTGAGCGACCTCTCCTTCCGGCTCGGAGCAGTGGTGTGCCACGCTGCGCTGAGTTGCGTTGTGTGCTGCGGGGCTGCGCGTAATAATAGACCGCGCTGGCGGCGGCCTACTTACCTGAGTCTCCACGCGCGCCGCTTTAAATACCCTCTTTCCGCCCCGCACCTTCCTCCCACTCCCCCTCGGCACGCGCGCTCCGCCCAATAGCTCGGCTCGACCGAGGGTGACCCCACGCGACCAGTGTTGACCCACGCGGCTCCCGTGTT
This sequence comes from Gryllus longicercus, assembly GCA_038098605.1. NCBI lineage: Eukaryota > Metazoa > Arthropoda > Insecta > Orthoptera > Gryllidae > Gryllus > Gryllus longicercus. The sequence goes on along the minus strand of JAZDUA010001198.1, from coordinate 148,107 downwards.
GTTTTGTTTTGTTTTGTTTTGTTTTGATTCGTTTCGTCCTCTCAGCTGGATGGGATGTTTTTTCGAGGCCTTGGTAACGGTTCTCTTCTTAGGTTTTGCCTCTATTTTCGTCTGCCTGACTACATAATCTGTTTTTATCCTTTTTTCCAACGTCCAGTATTGCTGCTGTCTGTGAAGCTACTCCGATCGGGAGGTCGTAGGGTTCGAGTCCCGACAGTCGTGGATTTTTGTTAGTAGCTAAAGAGCTAGTTCGAATTCACCCTCTGTCTGGGGGCGAATTTTAGCGGCCGGTTGCTCTGATCGGCAGTTTTGTAGATTCTCCGATCAATATCAGAAAAAACTATCTGAAAAATGTCCGGAACAGTTTCTAAAGAACGTGCTTATCACGCTTCCTCTTTCTTTTTTTATCAGCTTCCCTTGTTTTCTTATCGTTACATTCACATGCACCTTACTACCACACAATCTTATTCCGGCGCGCGCGCGCGCGCGCGCGATATTTTGTTCCTCTTCCTTGCCCTATCCTTACCCCTTACACACACACTAACATGCAATACACTATCACACATGCTGGGAGACCGGTCGGGGGATTAAAGCTGGACCCAGAAGGGGGCGGTGGTGGTTATTTCTTTCTGCATGGATTCAAGTACAGTGGGCGCACAGCTTATCTTCGACCTTCGGTGTGACGCGAATAGGCTCAACCTACGGAGTGATAATTTACTGACAATTTTTTACTCTACTGTATTTTGCGACTTCAACATAGACTTGGGAATACAGAAGGCTCATAAATACTATGTTATGCAACTTCTATTTTTTCCCCTATTTTTTCTGTTCCGATTTCATCTTTTTCTACGATTTGTTTCGTATTGTAAGTTATTTTACATTTTTAAATCTTTTTCCCACGTTATTATATGTTTCGTTTTCTTTCTATGCATATCTGTGATAAGTTTTTCACATATGTTTTATTTACACATATTATTGCATCAATATATTTTGAAATTTTATGATTCGCCCAATACTAACGAAACTTTAATTTCTCTGAGTGTAACACTCTTCCCAATGTAATGTATTTACAAGTCATCCATTTCCATACGAAGAAAATATTAGAATTATGAAATAAAATTTAAATCGCGAGATCTGTTGTATCATATTTTGAATTATCAGTAACATCATTGCTTTATACTTTTCGTTTTTTAATTTTAATTTACAAGTTTCTCGCAATAATAAAGTAACTACATAATGCTATTCGTTTAAAGATTCCATGATGCTCCTTTTTTTACCTTTGTGTGTGTTTCATTATTTTGTGATTTATGAGATAGCATTTAATACGGTATCTTTGAACGTTTACAGCAGCAAAGCTCAAAGCCCATAATTAATGATCATTCACAATCTAATGAGTGTGCGAATAACCAGATGTACAACATTTTAGAACTCTTCTATAATTGAAATGTTTATGTTATGTATGTACACAAAAATAATTTGGCACTTTCGTTGCTCTCTCATCGAAACTGTTTACTGGACCGCAATTGAATTCGCTCTTTAGCTTCGATACTGATTCATAAAAGCGAGTGCGTAGCCACTCCATTTCACAAGATGGCCGCGCGCTGCCCAGTCGCGGTAGTTCTTTTGGGGCTCGTCAGAGGCGCTGCTCCTAAGCACTCATTACGAACGCGCTCCGGCCGCTTTTTGTTTTCCTTGCAGCGACGTAGTGCCTTGCCTAAAATCAATTACCCCATTTGGCGCTGAACGTACGCAACTTTTAATTGAGTAAGCGTTGCCCAGGCGTACGGACTAGGAGCGCGGGCACGGGGGCGCGACTGTAACGAGCACATGTTGAGAGGCAGGGCGGAGAAAAAAAAAGAGTTTTATTAAATTTCCTCCGTAAGTGCAAATTGCACAGATCAAAAACAGACCGCAACATTTGCGGCGTAATTAGCCCTTGAGAGGGCAGCTGGCCATTGGGCAGAAATTAAATTACAGTTCGGAGGAGATCTAATTTAGAGGCCTTGTGCGTTAAGTACTCCGCCAAGCGAACGAACGTCGGAGGTGGGTGCAGAGGAAATGGGAGGTAGTGGGATTGTAGGAAAGGAAATACGAGAGTGTATTCTCGCAAAGGTTATTTGGTGGAGGATAGTTGCGAGCAATCGAATTGGGGAGCGGTGACCAAAAGTTGTGAAATCACGTGTACCATAAATACAGTTGTTTCGGCTTCTGTTTTGATTTGAAACTCCTATCGGTGGTCTTGTTACTGTGATTATCATTGAATGTGATAATGATTAAGAGACACACAACATGGAGCTATTTATTGCCTTACGGTAGGTGAAAAATAGTTGCTCGTGTAAAACGAAGAACTTACAAGATCTCAATGCCTGTAGCTCAAATGTTGTCCACTGCAAGTGAGATTACGTATTGACAGAGAAAATGTATATGAGCAGTTTCAGTTGTTCAGCTTATACTAGATAAGCATTTGTCTGCGCTGCAACACGCACTATTCCGTTCTACTTGTGTCCATCTCCTCGTGGATCTGGCGTCCGTGGTGCGATAAGCACTGCGGTTGTCCACGAGAACGCGGGGGAGGATGAGCCTGTGGTTGTGACGGGCGCAGGCGGCCATTGTGGCTCCGACAGTCTACGATGTGGGCACTGGCGGAGGAGTAGAGGGCTGCGGTGGCCCAGCAGATTCCGGTCGCCGTCGTGGGGCTTTGGAGGTGAGGAGTGGGCGGACCTCCGGCGGGGGCGATGGCGGGGGCGATGGCGGGGGCGATGGCGGGGGCGATGGCGGGGGCGATGGCGGGGGCGATGGCGGGGGCGATGGCGGGGGCGATGGCGGGGGCGATGGCGGGGGCGATGGCGGGGGCGATGGCGGGGGCGATGGCGGGGGCGATGGCGGGGGCGATGGCGGGGGCGATGGCGTTGTAACAGTGGAAGCGGCCTTGGCTGCATCGTTGACTGCAGGGGATGGGTGGGGCAGGGGGAAGAGCCGGCGACGACCGTGTCTGCGGTGGGGCGCGGAAGGGGGTGAGGGCGGCGGCGGGGGCGGTGGAGCGAAAGCGACTTCGGCGGCGGCGACTGTCTGCCCGCAACGGCCGCGCCTGCGCTCCAGGAGCGGGGAAGCGAGAGAAGGGGGGTAGCGCGCGTGTCACGCAGGGCGGAGAGAGAAGACGTGATGGCCAAGTGCATATGTGGTACAGACCGGTAGGATAGAGAGAGAGAAAGGGGTACAAATTCTTTTGAGGTCATGACAGCCAGATCCTTACAAATCGTGTAGTGAATACGTAAATTTTTCCGATCTAGTGCAGAACATGGGGGGGGGGGAATGAAAATTATAACAAAATGTTTTACTGATAATAAAAAATGGGTAAATTTTTAGAAAACGCTGGTACTACCCATTGCTATATCTTATATAAACATATGTCGGGTAATTTTGCTGGTTTCATAAGCTGAGATAAAATGTAGATTTTTTTACGGTGCAAAATGTTCGTGCAAAAAGTCGGAGGCCGTTGACATCACCACACTCGAGAGTTGGTGTCAAGGGTCCCGTTGGTACTCGAGAGTTGGTGTCAAGACCGAGGCGCGATCATGTCAAGGGGAGCCTTTCTTTGTGAGCGTGGCTCTGCAACACATGCCAGCGGGTGACGCCGGGGTGGCGAGGCGACCGTGGGAGTGGTGAGGGATTAGGGCGGTGGTGGGGGCGGCGGGCGCGGAGACGGCCGTGGCTGCGGAGAGCGGCCGTGGTTATTGCTGCGTGGTTCGAGGGTACTTACGACGCCGGGCGGCCTCCGGCGACCCTCGGCCGCCGCACCTGCTTTACGAGCGGCGCCTCCGCCCCATTAGCCCCGGATCCAATCCCGCCGGCGGAGGCCGCGATCGCTGCATCGATCTTCGGGGTGGGCGGGGGAGCGGAGGGACGGGGGGTGCGCAGGGGTGCGTGGGGGTGCATGGGGGTGCGTGGGGGTGCGGGCGGCGGGGGCGGGGGCGGAGGCGGGTGCGGGGGGTACGGGGGTGCGGGCCGGCGGGGGCGGGGGGTACGGTGGTGCAGGCCGGCGGGGGCGTGAGACGGGGGTGCGGGGGGCGGTTGGGGTGGGGTGTGGGGGGGGGGGGCGGGGAGGCCGTACTGCACCGCCGTCGCCGCAGGGGCTGCGGTCGGAAACGCAAAGCCTCCCTTGAAAACCGCCCCTGGACGCGGCGGGTGGCAACCTGCGAGGTCTTGTGGTTTTCCGGTCATTTTTATTTCCGGGTTTGAAACACAGTGGGCTGATTTTTAATGCAAGCTCGTATTTTTCACCCGGACGACTCGATTGGTATACTTCCATCGAGAAAATGGCAAACAGTGAAAATGAGTATTCTGAATAGAACAGGACATACGCAAGGTTCCCCAATAAGGAACAATAACATTATACACAACGGTAAAGTTTCTGATCTGCACACCTGAAAAATAGATAGGTCGGTAAAAGAACGTAAATTATTGCAAATGATCGGTGAAAAAAAGCGTGAGACAGTAAGTCACATTAAAATGAAGAATGAGGTACCGTAGAAAACATTGCAAAGAGGAAATGATTCGCTTTAAAAATACGACTCTAGTTTGAAACTGACAAACAAGAATCAGGTTTTCAATGGCGAAACAAGAAATAAATTATTCGTCTTTAAGTGTGCAAGATTCATATGAGTTTATATAACACACTCTAAAAGTTCAGAAAGTAGCCGCAGAAAATTCCGAAATATTTTCGTGGAATTCATTACAATTTTGAAAATTGCTTTGTCGAAAAATCTGTTCAGTCCTAATGTTTTTAAACGTAGAATTTTAATGGAACTGAATTGAAGTTATAAGAAATTTTAGTTGGGCATTTGTATCGTGTATGATGTTGTTAGAGGATTCAGTATTTATAAATGTGTTTATATTAATGAACCTCACTATTTGTAAATTGACCTGTATGTAAACGTCGAATTGGGTATGAATGAATTATTTTTAATAGTTCATGAAACATTAAAATAGATTTTAGAAAGAAGAAATATTTGTTTGTTCAATATTTTTACAGATTTAACTGCTTTTACTGCAGACATCAGAACAATCTGCACATTTTATCTTATTTTATTCAAGGAAATACGTTTGTTTTCGACATTTTATAATCTTTCGCGGCCATAACTCATAAATATTAACGAGACTCTCTTGAAGAATCTATTTATGTTGTTGCTATATAATTTACACGATGCAAATTTAATATTCTGAATATTGATAAATTACTGGCAAGAATATATTTTGGGACGTTTCTTTAATAAATGGGATCTTTTATCTGAAGGAAAGAAATAATATACTTAAGTTACAATGTAGTACAGTTGATCAGTTGTATAAGTGTTCCAAATTAGAAGGTAAATGTGTTTTTCTATTTTTAATTACCAACTTTTAAATCTAACATTGAAATTACAGTTCCTCAAGATAAATTCTCAATGTTCGTATTCTAAAGATAATTATGATATAATACAATTCATTCCAAGCCTTTCTTCCATCTCAATCACTGTGAAAATCAATATTCCATACTTCTTTATTTATTTTTGTCGTTTCTAAAACATAGCGGGTGTTATTTAATGATGATCTGTATTTGAAACACGGAGAACACTGATGACATCGCGGTCAAAGGTGCAGAACCCCCTAACCTTTGGAGGGTAATATGAGCCAGAAAATAGATTCCGGGCTCCTCCCACGTTATAGCTCTAACGCAGTTCCCGGGGCTGTAATAGAGCCCGGCGGTCTGGCCAGTCCGTTCACGTGTTGCGATTATCAAAGCCGGTGCGCAGAACTTCCGAAAATTGAACAAGTTCGCTTAATGGGCTTTAAAAATATTTGCCCAGGGACGAAGGGCAGTTTGCTAAGTCGATTACTCTCATCGCGTTCAGGCCTCGAATGCAAATTGGGTGAAGGAGAAAAGATAGAAGAGAACAAAATGCTCGTCCAACAACGAAGTGATAGTGTATAATGTTTTCTTAATCATTTTTCCGCAAATGAACGGTTATTTCGTGAGCGGTAATGTAATATTGATGGTGATAATAATAATTATTCAAAGTTTCATAATCCAACACTAAGAATTATATTTTTGTGAATCGAAAATACATTTCGCCTGAGAATGAGATACAAACTGTTCAAAACGTAACTGAAATATTTGAAATTTTATTTTAATACAATTAGAACACATTATACTCCTACATCCTGATTATGAAACGTTTGTTTAGATTTCAAAAAATTGATAGAATAATCAAATTTTGGAAATTAATTACAAAATTAGAACTCAGGCTTTAATATTTCATGAAACAAAGTGAACAAATGTTTTAAGTTTATAAAATATTATCACAATTGTTTCGAATCCAATAAGACATCAACATTCTAGATTCCATCTTTTGCTCTTGGTAATAAAATAAAACGATATTAAGTTGTCTTTAATAATGAATGAACAAAATAGTGCAATCTAGGTATCTTATTTTAAGAGCTTAAGCTCTTTTGGATAGCTTAGCAAACCAGTCGCTTGGTGGAAGAAAAATTCATTTCTCATAATTTCACGATTCTCTATGCACGAAATGTTTACAGTTAGGTAAGTCTGATTGTGGATAAAACTAAGAATTGAAAGGTAATGTGTTGCATTACTTTAATGCGATTGATTAACTTGATTATAAGTACGATAATTTACAAATACATTTTTGGCTATGCCTTCTAGTTCCTGAGCCAACAAACTACTCGTAAATTTTTAACTAATCGCTTTCTGACATACTCCTCGTAATCGCAATTGCATCAGAAGAGAGCCATTGGCGAGTGAAAACTACGTGTGGAGGGGGGGGGGGCGAGACATCCTAGCAAGAGACGAAGCAAACTCGTTAGCGAATGAGTCCATCTGCATAAGTGCCCATCCTCGCAGCACGTGCGGTCCGTGTCCAGCATCTGGGTCACGCGCGTGGGCCCCTTCGTCCATCGGGCGCAGACTCGCTATCAATTGAGGCCCGGAATATTGCAGCTGTCAAGGCCTTTACGAGCCAAGGGCTGCGCCGGCCACCCCTCCCCTCCCTTCCCCTCCACCCACTCCACTCCCTCATCCCACTCCCCGCCCCGCTCCGCTCCGCCCCGCTCCGCTCCCCTCCGCCCCGCTCCGCTCCCCTCCGCCCCGCTCCGCTCCCCTCCGTCCCGCTCCGCTCCCCTCCGCCCCGCTCCGCTCCCCTCCGCCCCGCTCCGCTCCCCTCCGCCCCGCTCCGCTCCCCTCCGCCCCGCTCCGCTCCCCTCCGCCCCGCTCCGCTCCCCTCCGCCCCGCTCCGCTCCCCTCCGCCCCGCTCCGCTCCCCTCCGCCCCGCTCCGCTCCCCTCCGCCCCGCTCCGCTCCCCTCCGCCCCGCTCCGCTCCCCTCCGCCCCGCTCCGCTCCCCTCCGCCCCGCTCCGCTCCCCTCCGCCCCGCTCCGCTCCCCTCCGCCCCGCTCCGCTCCGCCCCGCTCCGCTCTGTCCCGCTCCGCCCCGCTCCGCTCCGCTCTGTCCCACTCCGCCCCGCTCCGCTCCGCTCTGTCCCGCTCCGCCCCGTTCCGCTCCGCTCTGTCCCGCTCCGCCCCGCTCCGCTCCGCTCTGTCCCGCTCCGCCCCGCTCCGCTCCGCTCTGTCCCGCTCCGCCCCGCTCCGCTCCGCTCTGTCCCGCTCCGCTCCTCTCTGTGCCGCTCCGCCCCGCTCCGCTCCGCTGTGTCCCGCTCCGCCCCACTCCGCTCCGCTCTGTCCCGCTCCGCCCCGCTCCGCTCCGCCCCGCTCCGCTCCGCCCCGCTCCGCCCCGCTCCGCTCCGCTCCGCCCCGCTCCGCTCCGCCCCGCTCCGCCCCGCTCCGCCCCGCTCCGCCCCACTCCGCTCCGCTCTGTCCCGCTCCGCCCCACTCCGCTCCGCTCTGTCCCGCTCCGCCCCGCTCCGCTCCGCTCTGTCCCGCTCCGCCCCGCTCCGCTCCGCTCTGTCCCGCTCCGCCCCGCTCCGCTCCGCTCTGTCCCGCTCCGCCCCGCTCCGCTCCGCTCTGTCCCGCTCCGCCCCGCTCCGCTCCGCTGTGTCCCGCTCCGCCCCACTCCGCTCCGTTCTGTCCCGCTCCGCCCCGCTCCGCTCCGCTGTGTCCCGCTCCGCCCCGCTCCGCTCCGCTCTGTCTCGCTCCGCCCCGCTCCGCTCCGCACTGTCCCGCTCCGCCCCGCTCCGCTCTGTCCCGCTCCGCCCCGCTCCGCTCCGCTCTGTCCCGCTCCGCCCCGCTCCGCTCCGCTCTGTCCCGCTCCGCCCCGCTCCGCTCCGCTCTGTCCCGCTCCGCCCCGCTCCGCTCCGCTGTGTCCCGCTCCACCCCACTCCGCTCCGCTCTGTCCCGCTCCGCCCCGCTCCGCTCCGCTGTGTCCCGCTCCGCCCCGCTCCGCTCCGCTCTGTCCCGCCCCGCTCCGCTCCGCTCCGCTCAGTCCCGCTCCGCCCCGCCCCGCTCCGCTCCGCTGTGTCCCGCTCCGCCCCGCTCCGCCCCGCTCTGCTCCGCCCCGCTCCGCCCCGCTCCGCCCCGCTCCGCCCCTCTCCGCCCCTCTCCGCTCCGCCCCGCTCCGCTCCGCCCCGCTCCGCTCTGCCCCGCTCCGCTCCGCCCCGCTCCGCTCCGCCCCGCCCCGCTCCGCTCTGCCCCGCTCCGCTCCGCCCCGCTCCGCCCCGCTCCGCCCCGCTCCGCCCCACCCCTCCACCCTACCCCTCCACCCTACCCCACTCCCCGCCCCGCCCCGCCCGCGGACGTCTCGAAGGCCATGGCGAAGGTTGCGGCGCGGCGCTTAAAATAGCGAAACGCGCTCTTTACGGTCAGTCACTCGCGCTGATAGTCGACGCGAAGCAGCTGTCTCGTCGGGGAGTAGCGGACTTGGCTGCTCTCTACGAGCGAGGGCTCGCGTGTCCACACTTTACTGGGGCAGTAGTACGATTACACTTCCTTGATGATTACGCGTGACGCGTTTGACCATGCCATTGATTCTAATTTGGGGTTACGAAAATATTTTTCTGCTTGACTCAACCATCTTAAAGTTTTTTTTATTTGTTACCTCCCTTTCGGGAGTTATTATTTACAAAATATATATTACATGAACATAAGTCTCTTCCAGTTACATCATGCCACAAGAACACTTACTTAAGCTTATGTTTCAATTTATCTACAGTTTCTGTTTACCATTAATACAAAAATTTACAATTATTTGCAAAAGTATACAAAAAATATGCATTGAGTAAAAATACCACACTCGTGAATAACAGATATGAACCGTTACAACAATCACATACAATGTTTATAACCTCATTATCAGCAATTCATGGCGGCTTTAAGCGATCTTTTGGAAAGTGTGACAATATTCTGCGTGCACAAGCTGTTCGGCTGTGGTTGAAAGTTCTTTTGCTGGGACAAGCGTCAAGCCTTAAATAAATAATTTTCGATAATTTTTATGTACCCTTTAATGCAACTGACGATTAATTCTCTTTGGATTTGTGCATTAGGAATAAACCAGGGAGCTTTGGTAACCAGTTTTAGAAATTTGTTTTGGATTATTCCCAATTTATTAATATGCGTGTTTGCATAGTCTCCCCATACTGAGCACGCATAGGTGAGCGACGGGCGAATTATAGATTTAAAAATTGTTATTCCGTTCCATCTTAAAATAATGCAAGATATCTCATTCCAATGACACCTACTACAACACAATATCAGATAGATGGAACACAGGTCTCCTAGATGACGTTATATTGGGTTATAAAATTCCACTTTCCTTATTCTCATTTAACTCTAAAAGTTTACATTGAGAAAACATGTTATTGCAACATTTTCATTACAAAAGGGCCCTTCGTATATTTTATTTTCTTCCTTCAATTTCCTTTAAAATGTTGGGAAACGTGATTTTTAATTTCGCTGTAATTCTTTATTCGCGCCCGAGAACTCTCGAAAAACTGAAAAAGAAGAAAACTGAAAAAAAGGTCTTTTATTGTACATGAATGTTTATGTGCAACAAAAACTGCCCCACAATTGTGAAATATATAATCTGTTATTTTCGTATTACAAATAATATTTTGAACTTCCGTCAGAATGCATTGCTTGCTGTTGAGAACTTAAATCGTTGCTTCGAACAGTCTGTTACTCATTGTGTTCCTACTTATTGGGCAAGTGTTCATACATTCTTTCAATAATTTGAATACATTTTAGTTATTTTCTGTTTTTTGGGGAACATTGACCGCTGTTCAGAATTCTAAAAATTTACAAGATAAATTTTGATTTTGTTGCGAAATATTTTTCCAGTGCTCGAAAACTCTTTCTTCGCGACTCAGAACTCTCCAAATTTTCAAGATTTTCAAAATTCATCCCACCAACTTGACGCACCTGACAATGTCCCTCTCCGTTGTCCATCGTTGTGTGACCACATGTTTCGTATCGGAGACAACTGAAGCAGTCGATTCCATTGGAACGTCTTTGCGTTACGCATAGAACGCCGACCGCGTGACATTGTAGAACTATTAATGATTAAACAAAGCCACACCGAAAGTGCTTCCTACTTTCAAAGAGTTCAGAGTTGAGAGCGTCTTCTTCACGTCGGGACAGAGAAAGCCCCGCTCCCCCAGTATAGTTTTCTACGCGATATATCTATAATTCTATACCATGTACACTTATCATTTCTTCTCAATTTCTTCGCAACTAGTATGAATGAATTTTATCTAGTAAAGCAATGCATTTTTACAATTATTCACTGGATAAATATTATAGCAATTGAAATGTTTCTAATGGAGGAATATTTTAAAAGATTCGATATTGAGTACATGAATTTCAGTGTGTCTCGGTATACGAATGATACTAAGCTACTACATTGGTAATATTATATCAGATGTTTTATTTTTCTGTTACCTTGATACAACTTCTCTTGGTATTACTAGCTAAGGGAAGATGGCGGTTTTGTTTGATTTATAAAGCTCCATAACGATACCCTGTGAATATGCTACTGCTCAACAGAGGGTTACTACAGAAATGCATCAATCAGATTTAAGAGAATTTCGCATATTGATGGGAGAAAATACAGCAAGCACACATTCACACACGTTCCCTTGCAACACAAGGTTACTATTGTGGCTAACTCTAAAACGATGATACCTCCAGTTAATGTAAAAAGGGAGTGGATACTTACAAATCTTCCTGTTTTGAGTCTGTGGAAACTTTGCGGATGGATTTAACATAAATAAGATAAAACAATCTTGACAACAAGGAATTTCTTCCTATATTTCCACAAAAATAGATTCACAAAGCCAGACAAATAACATGGTACTGATGAAGACAAGAAATACTACTACGAAAGGGGGCGCCAAAAAGTCTTTTGACACGTATAGTTCTAGTTCTTACATTTGCTAAAAAAAAGCCATGTTAATATTTTGTTGTATTTTCTTTGGCCCTAAGTCTCTGTGGCATGGAATGGACAATTTGAGGAGAAATATTACCCCATTCTTCTCGTAACGCTGTTGTCAATTCTATTGCAATTTGCTTCCGCAATTTTTCAATTTATATTTTTTTTTTAGAAAACTCTAAAAGGTTATATCAGATTTAGGTCCGGGGACTGAGAAAGAGAGTGCCTTTGTTTTCGTGTATTGTACAATAACCAAAGTTTTGTATTGAAAGCAGTGTGCTAGGGATTATTGTACTGTTGAAAAATGTAGGCTTGTCCTCAATTCATTAAAGCAGCATTGGCTCTCAAATTATTTCTTAAAAAGTCAGTATACTCATATTAGTTCATTAAAACATTTCTGATGTGCAAATTCTCGACTTCACTAACACTAGCACACCTCCATATTAAGACCGATCCACATCGGTCGGAATTAAATTTTGCGGCTCAAACTCTGTGTCCTTTTTCCTCTACACTAGACGCCGACCATTCGTTCCGAAAACGGAGAATTGGTTCTCATCCGAAAAGATGATGTTTTTGGTAAATGAAGAGAGCAATCAAGCTACAATAAATGTATTTTTTCTTCTTAATTTTCTGACGCCGAAAACTCGAATCAGAGTTATTATTAAGTGAAGCGAACAGGTGACAATTTACTTTTTACACTAACTGTAAGTCCTTGAAGCTCGTGTTCGTGGTCTTGAAGGGTCGCGAGGCACGTTTCCTATGCCATAATCTACGAAATGAGACGTTTTTTACGGTCTTTTTACTTTATCGTATACTACTAGGTAAAATCATAAAGCTTTTACAGCATTACTTTTTTCATCGCTTCACAAACTTCCAAAATAATAATAAACGGAATATTGACATATTTTTCACGCATATGAATGAACACTTTTGTTTATAAACAATTAATTAAAATGCTTGGAATTTTCTCTCCGGACGAATTAGTAGAAAATATTGTTGCAAAATTTGACAATTTGCACTTCTGTCTAGTTTTGAAGCCGATTTTATAAATTTAAGTACACTAAACTCTGCGTATCAATTTTTTTTTGCGATTTCGAAAGTAAAGCCCATGTCACTATTATATACAATTAAATAAAATACTAAAACAATAGTTTTCATTCTCATTTTTTAACTCTGTAAACTATTTTAAATACTACTTTTTTAATTTATCAAATGAAAGCATAAAGAGAAACGACAGCCTTTGCTCTGATCATCAAATGTGAGAGTTGTTAAAACTTACACCAAACGAGAGGGATTTTTCTTGCAAGCTGATTAATTTTCAAACTTTGTTTCCTATAATGAGGAACTTAGTTAATTGACAAATTAAAGGCGAGGAGGCAAGAGGATATCTTGGATCGAGCAGCATAATGAAGAGGGTTGTTCTAAAAATGTTGATTGGCAAACACTTTTCTTAAATTGGTTTTTGTGCTAAAAATATTGTTTAACTGGTAACATAATGCAATCATCAGGTAACCATTAAATTACATATTCATTATAGGTACATTATTGATTCGTAAACCAGTTTTATCTAGTGTTCTGACTGGTGGATATTCTTAAATTCAGCAATTTAAGAGAAATTTTATTTAGAATTATATTGAAATGTATTGAGGATCAATTTTTGCAATTCCTGGTTAACAGCCGAAATTTATTTTTTATATTTTATATATTTTTTCTCTAATGTTTATAATGCACGATCACAGTAAGTTTCAAGTCTTTTTAATTTTTGAAAATCCTAAAAGTCATTTGTCTTGCGTTATATATGAATAATTTGTGCATCAATTTAATTAAAAAGTATGATACTCGTATATGTTAGACACAAGAGGCTATAACTTATTCCGGAATATTATTATTAAATTTAAGGATTCAATGTCTTATAGAATTTTTACTTAAAGTATCTTATAAAATTCTTGTAAATCTAATAAATATTCTTCTTTTCAGGTGAATTGCAGTTTATAAAATTTCCTTTGGATAAACGAAAACATTTTCGTGTGACAGGAGCAAGGTTAGTTTGCAATGAAACGCCATGCATGGTTTTCTGTGCTGTCAATGTTTTCTTAAGGTGATTTGTATGCATGTACTCGTATGTAAGTGTGTATGTACTCGTATGTATGTGTGTATGTACTCTTGTGTATGTGTGTATGTATTCGTGTGTATGTGTGTATGTACTCGTGTGTATGTGTGTATGTACTCGTGTGTATGTGTGTACCTGTCGGATCAATTCAACATTTGCTAGCCGTGTTCTTAGGCCTCTGAGTCCCGTTTTATTTTATTATCCACGCCTGAGAGTGATGAAGTCTTTTGGTGAGCATGAGCATATATATGTAGCTGCATCTTCATTTTTGCTTCAAACGGGAATTGAACCCGACACCGCCTCATAGAGAGCTAGCACGCAGAACATGAGCCACCCTCCAATGAAGTATTACATAATTAATTTACTGTCAAAGAAACAGTAAACACTGACGTACGGGTGAGTGCAGCGCACGTTCTCTTGAGTGCCTTGATTCTTTCCCACCTTTAATTATACCTAGTTGAATTATCAATAAATACAGCGACGAGTGTTGTTAGAAAACATTTGATGGCAAAAAATAATTTTACTCCCATATAAGGAAGTTTTAGAACACTTTTTAAGCGGCCACTACGGGAACAGTACCTAAACCAGATAATGATGAGGCCAGATGAACCGAGTTACTTTTTTAACATTTAAATGTACTGTTGATTCATTTTTTTATCAGTATCAATTAGTATATAGCATACGTTATGTTAATATTATGGATATGAGTTAGGAAACGAATCTTGGTGAACTTCTTAGGTAGAGGAAAATACATAACACATGTTAGTGTTCACAGTATATGATTGCTGTTCATGTAATATGTAGGTCTTACTAAACAGGTCATTAAGTATCCCATTCAGCACAGTACTGCATATGCATATAAAGAAAGCTCTAAACCTAACGTGGATTTTCTTTTGTATCTCTGCTATCTATCTGAGTTATTATCGTCTCAAACTGTCGCTGCCGATTACAGCGGATATCGACGATTAAAAGGCGGAGAAAGTTAAGAGCAAGTGTGCTGTATTTTCATAGGCAAAGGGGAGATTTTATTTGAAAATATTACAGGTGAAAAAGAAAATAAATAGTAACTTACTTTGACAGTCAAGAAAAAAGCAGGATACCATCTCAATGAAGAAAAACTGGATGAAAACTGTAATCGAGAGGGAAGTCATTACCCAATAGAAGATTTACTTTCTTTGTTACAAATAATGTTGTTAAGGCTTCGAATAGCTACTTAGAATTTTTGGTATTACTTGTCGTTGAAATGGCATGTTTAGTTTAATACTTGTATTAAGTAATGAAATTCATGAGACATTATTATCTTTGTCTATTATAAACACTAGTCTCAGAGTATTTGTAAGAAATATTATTTTGCACACTACTTTATCTATTTGATTATTTATTTAATGCCAAAAACAGTTAAAAGCTGTGTGAGTACTATGCGGAGAATTATATTCTATGCACGTTTTCTTAAATTGGAGAGTTCCTACTCTAACCCACACACAAGTTGAATTTTGAATAAAGAGGAAATGAACGTTTGGCAAGAATTGATAAGAAAATATTCGCTCCGGTATAGTAAAACCTTTTCGTAAGCAAATAATTTATAGATTTGGGATATTACCCCTCATCGTCCCGTTTGTGACGGAATCGATTTACTGTCGCGAGAACATGGAGAACGATAAGTTGAATAACTATATTTCTCACTGAAATCTACAAGACGGGCACAGGTAGTGAACTTACATCTGTGTACAGAAGCAAAGCAAGCGGCCATCACTGCATTCTCTCATAATCAACTAGAGGTGCGAAACAGCACATACTTTCTCTCATTGTTGGAAACAGTTACGTAATATTGAAATATTGCTATTTAGCCCTATCAACGACTCAACTATGTCTTGTGCTAACAGAAATGTCCAATTCAATAAATTCAAACTAAGCGCCTCATTCCGATAGTAATGACAACTGTAGTCATTTCTTACTTTTACAAATGAAATACAGATATTGAAGAAAGATCATGTTTAATTTTACGAAAATACAAGAAGTTTTAGAGTACTTTTGCGCGAAATATAGGCAATTTATAATTCTGTAATATTTTTTTCACAAAAGCCGCACCAAATTATTTCTTAACGTTTCTCCTTAAATGTATTGGGGATAGTTCTATTTTCGGTAAAAATTCTTTTTTGCGAAAATTACAAAAACATACGCATCAAAGGAATTTTCTGGAAAAAAAAACAACTCCAAATTTGTGAACAAAAATTTCCCATATAGAACAAGTTTTTACTTTTCTATAATATTCTTACAGTAATATTTTAGCGATGGGTCAGCCGCAGTCGTGCTTATATTTTTATCCGTGTGTAATAACTGAAAACAAAGAAAACTTGACAGACGTTCTACTTTCAGTGGGACATGTTTGATACAACTACGATTTCAAAGGAAATGACAAAAAAGAATATAATTTCGAAAAATGCTACAGCTCATGCAGTTAATGATAGATCAGCTACGTTGTTGTCAACCTTTTTGCTCGTGCTTTGTATCTCTGTATATTGGCTCTTTTTCATTTTACTCGAATGCTACAATGTTTTAATTAGTTCATCTGCAATACCACTTCATGATTCAATTATCTTATTCCTATGCGGTTAGAACATACCAATATTCTAAAATGTAATGGAAAATACGGTCAAATAAAATAATACACATTTTATGGGAGAAATATTACTGACAGAAAACAAACATGAAAAGAAATGTTAAAAGTGCGATTAGAAAACATATATGAACATATATAATATTTATGCGAAAGAAATCTCGTGAGTGGAATAAAAGTATTTAACGAATAATGTACTACAACTTTTTAAAAAAATCAGTCAAGTTGTGGAAAATTTTCAAGAAAAAAGGGAACTTGCCTGAGGAGAGAAAACTCATTCAGAGAAATACGAAACATTGCACACAAGAGAAGACTACGCGAGTCAAATAGCAGAAAAACAGTACATCACAAGAGAACGATTTCGTGGTTCTACTTTGTGCTATGACGACGAGTATATAAGGACTGCAAAGAATAATGGTTAAAAAGGTGGAAAGGCTAATGGTCGAAAACACGATAGGATGAAAGTTGAAAGGACTCGTAAGCGGTAAGATGAGTGAACAGTGGGTGAAAGACCGAATAGTATCGGTTAACAGTAAGAAGGCAGAGTGGGAGGGAGAAAGGGGTGGAGTGAGAGAGGGGTGAAGTGGGGGGGGAGAAGAAGGACGAAATGCATAAGGAGAGAGAAGGGCAAGGCGCGTGGAGAGGGAGAGAGGAACAAGGCGAATGGGAAAGAGAGAGAGAGAGGGAAAGAAGCGTAAGGTGGGGGAGTGGGAGGAAGAAGGACGAAATGCACAAGGAGAGAGAAGGGCAAGGAGAGGGAGAGAGGAGAAAAGCGCAGGGAGAGAGACGATCGAGGGAGGGAGAGAGGGAGAGAGAGAGGAGAGAGAGAGAGAAGCTTGGGGTATGGTGCAAGAAGCAGGTGAGTGAGCGACGGGAATGGGAAGACGTTATAACGTCTTGCCAAGGGGCCAGATGGACAACACATGTCGGAAGGCCAGCGAGGGGGCGGGGGCAGTCCTTTGGCGGCAAGCGGAAGGCCACCAGAGGTGGGCCCCTCCTCAAGGGCCCGGGTGGGCGTGTCTCGGAACGCGGGTGTCAACTGGCGCAGAGGGAATTGATGGGTGAGTCCAGCCGCGGTGCAGCTGGACTCCAAAATTGCAAACAGGCCCACGTTTCGGGATGAGAGGACGCCGCCGGCATGTGAGGTCTGTCACGTGACCCCTCGCGAGGCGGCTGGAGGGTAACCAGCCGTGGTCATTCGAGTTTGAACCGAATCGCGGTGCGGAAGGCACTGGTCACCCGCCAGGGGTTATCGCGAGCTTCGGCTGCGAGGTGTGGCGATTGCCACGGGACAAAGACCAGGAGCGGCGCCAAGCCGCAGGAATTTGCGTCAGGCTGGGGCGGGGATGCCTCAGAGATGTGCAGTGCTGGGAGTGCAGCGCGTTTCCGAGGAGTGTGTATATAGTGTAATAAAACTTGTAAATAAAACTGTATAAACAACTCCGTGCCTGTGTGTTACTCGCACCCGACGACGCCACAACGTGAATGAAAACGGCATGTGGGGTGGGAAGAGAGAGAGAGAGGAGTCAGGTAAGCTGCGGGGTGAGAGGGTGGTAGAAGCAAGAGGGGTGTTGTCAGATGGGGTGCAGGGAGGGGCGTGGCTTCAACGTGAATGAACGAGCGGAGCAAGAGGTAGCTGCGTGGCTTCCGAAGAGGGCGGGCGTCTAAGTGAGCGTCTACGCCGCCGCCGTCGCCGCCGCCGCCACTCACCCAGGGCTCAGTGCTTGCCTGCCTTCGCCCTCGCAGCCAAGTGGCTGCAGCTCCACAGATGAGGCGTCGAGATCCACAGCCCTCTCCCGACCCGCGCCCCTCGCCGTTGTAACAATAGACGCCGGCACCGGCGTCAACAGGCCGTGAGGTTGGAGGCAGTGATAGCGGTAGCGGAGGCTGGGATAGGGAGGGAAGATGATGGGCGTGGCACCGGAAACGGCGTGGGCAGGCGGGGAGGTGGATGCAGAAGGAGAATAGAATGGTAGCTGCGAAGGGAAGATGTCGTGATGGCGGGGACGACTCGTGAGTGACAGCGGGCGGCGCGGCGAGCAGGTGGGCGGCGCTGGCGGGCGAGCGTTGGGGTGTGAGTAGGGGGCGCGAGTGGGCGGGCGCGAGTGGGCGGGCGCGAGTGGGCGGGCGCGAGTGGGCGGGCGCGAGTGGGCGGGCGCGAGTGGGCGGGCGCGAGTGGGCGGGCGCGAGTGGGCGGGCGCGAGTGGGCGGGCGCGAGTGGGCGGGCGCGAGTGGGCGGGCGCGAGTGGGCGGGCGCGAGTGGGCGGGCGCGGCCTGGCTGAAAGGGAGGGTAGCGGAATGGTAGCGATGAGGGGGCGTAGAGCGTGAGGGCGAGGACGACTGGAGAGCGGTGCGGGCGGCCGCTTGCGTCTGGCTCTCGCCTCGAGTGCCGCTTGCCTCGGAAGCGCCTTCGGGAAGTGGGCTGCTCTCCAACTCTTCCCAGCACACACAAATATTGTTTACACTTGTCAGGATAATGAGTTAGGCATGTGTGGCTTGTTTTGGTTGTTCCCTCGTATCTTCATTTATTTTCAGTGTGTTTATATCAAGAGTTTTTTAATGTATTTATTTTGAACAAGCTACTCCGTCTAGAATAAGCTGATGGTTGTTGAAAAGGTATGGCGTGATGACCGAAGATGTTTGAGTCCATGCCGCACATTTTTGCCTCGAAATTCTCAAAATCTCGCTGGTTTATTTCTAAAATATGCAAACCGTATACGAGAGGTAACTTAATTTCTATATGTTCTCGAAAAGAAATTGTAGGTTCTCAAAATAATTATATGAGTGTGCTAAACCAATTGCTAATGGTGAAGGAAGCAGATGGGAGAGAATGGAACTTGTGGGAAGCCTCTGACCTCACTTTAGTTCAACTCTGAAATAGGTTTACATTAGTTTTTTTTTTGTTTCTCTGCCGGTCACGTGTCTTCCCTCACCACTACATGTGTTGTAAAATTACATTAATACTTTCTCTTTAACTCAAAACTTAATCCACAATAGATCAACAATAATTATAAGTTGAACATTTTTTGGCACTCGTTTCAATGCTTTGCAATTCAAAAAAATCCTCCCCCAGAAAATACCAGACCTTACGTTTTATATGTGATGGTTATAAGATTAGCAAACACAAGTAGATACACTGTTTTGAGCAAGTTCACATATATTATACTTGTTTGAGGCTTCGGCTCCTGCAATGTATATAAAACTTTATAGAATTTGATTTCCTTTTTCTTTTTCTGAGAGGCAGAATGTTGGTGTGGTAATGCTCAGGTGAGGGAGATGAAGTAGTATTTCAGGGGAGTGGAATTATTATTTCATCATATCCCACGGACATTGTTTCTTAATTTCTGGAGAGCGTGGTGATATATTGCTTAATGGGATGGTTTGGGCCGAAGAAAGAATTTGCAGTTTAATTGATTCATCAATACAGCCTCTGGTTAAAACCTTTAATTTATCCAAAACCATGAATTAAGAGTGTGCCAACTTACTTTAGTTACCAAATAGAGATGCTTGACGACAACACTATTTCTTACGTTTAAGCTCTTAGTAGTGGCGCAATGTTTTAAAACGTAAGTAGTTGTTTTTAAACGTGGTGAGTCCGCACGTAACCAAGAGGGAGGCAATTTATAATTCAATATATAATAAAAAATGTTTAGATATGAAAGGGACGTACTTAGATCGTACTGTAGTATTTAAGATATTGTAATGAAATAATAATAATAATAATAATAATAATAATAATAATAATAATAATAATAGTGGAAGACAAATTTTGTCATGTCGGGAGAAGCGTTTCAAAATTTTATAACATTTTCGTGCACTTTTTAAAAACGAATCGTAGGAGATTCAATAATAAACGAAAACGGTACATCACAATCATCATTTTACAAATTTCATTGACAACACTCCCATACACATTACTTTCCTTAAATAAATGTCCTGAGCAAATGATGTAACGCAAATAGTCACTCTGGGCTGGGAGTCCGTAATCACCGATAAGTAACGTCAATGCACTGGTCAAACTGAGGCGAAAGAAATGTTTGAATCTATTGTCAGTAGAAAGGTAATGAAATTACGTGAACACATAATTTCGTGCAGAATGACAGTGCGCACGACTTTACAGAGTTAGCTATAGAAAGAGTCGCCATGAGAGCTCTCTTCTGCCCCGCATTGGTCACTGTCACCCCGCGACATATCCATATTCGCGAGGCGGAGCTGGGAATGTACGTGGATGAACCTGGGCGGGACAGAGCTGTGCGAAGGTGGGTGAGGTGGAGGTGGGTGTGGGGTGTGTGGGGGACGTGTGTGTGGGTGAGGTGGAGGTGGGTGTGGGTGAGGTGGGTGAGGGTGAGGTGGGTGAGGGTGAGGTGGAGGTGAGGGTGAGGTGGAGGTGAGGGTGAGGTGGAGGTGAGGGTGAGGTGGAGGTGAGGGTGAGGTGGAGGTGAGGGTGAGGTGGAGGTGAGGGTGAGGTGGAGGTGAGGGTGAGGTGGAGGTGAGGGTGAGGTGGAGGTGAGGGTGAGGTGGAGGTGAGGGTGAGGTGGAGGTGAGGGTGAGGTGGAGGTGAGGGTGAGGTGGAGGTGAGGGTGAGGTGGAGGTGAGGGTGAGGTGGAGGTGAGGGTGAGGTGGAGGTGAGGGTGAGGTGGAGGTGAGGGTGAGGTGGAGGTGAGGGTGAGGTGGAGGTGAGGGTGAGGTGGAGGTGAGGGTGAGGTGGAGGTGAGGGTGAGGTGGAGGTGAGGGTGAGGTGGAGGTGAGGGTGAGGTGGAGGTGAGGGTGAGGTGGAGGTGAGGGTGAGGTGGAGGTGAGGGTGAGGTGGAGGTGAGGGTGAGGTGGAGGTGAGGGTGAGGTGGAGGTGAGGGTGAGGTGGAGGTGAGGGTGAGGTGGAGGTGAGGGTGAGGTGGAGGTGAGGGTGAGGTGGAGGTGAGGGTGAGGTGGAGGTGAGGGTGAGGTGGAGGTGAGGGTGAGGTGGAGGTGAGGGTGAGGTGGAGGTGAGGGTGAGGTGGAGGTGAGGGTGAGGTGGAGGTGAGGGTGAGGTGGAGGTGAGGGTGAGGTGGAGGTGAGGGTGAGGTGGAGGTGAGGGTGAGGTGGAGGTGAGGGTGAGGTGGAGGTGAGGGTGAGGTGGAGGTGAGGGTGAGGTGGAGGTGAGGGTGAGGTGGAGGTGAGGGTGAGGTGGAGGTGAGGGTGAGGTGGAGGTGAGGGTGAGGTGGAGGTGAGGGTGAGGTGGAGGTGAGGGTGAGGTGGAGGTGAGGGTGAGGTGGAGGTGAGGGTGAGGTGGAGGTGAGGGTGAGGTGGAGGTGAGGGTGAGGTGGAGGTGAGGGTGAGGTGGAGGTGAGGGTGAGGTGGAGGTGAGGGTGAGGTGGAGGTGAGGGTGAGGTGGAGGTGAGGGTGAGGTGGAGGTGAGGGTGAGGTGGAGGTGGGTGTGGGTGTGGGTGAGGTGGGGGCGGAGCTGGGCGGGGGCGGAGCTGGGCGGGGGCGGAGCTGCGCAGTGGGAGCCGTGTGCCCCTCGCGGTAGGGTGTGTCGTGTGCGGGATGTCGGGGCGGGTGGTGCATTAGCCGGCCATTCATGTCCCGCGAGGGGCTGCGACGCCCGCGACAATCGACTCGTCTCGCGCCCCCTCCTGCCCCCCCCCCCCCGCTTGCTCACCCATTTGCTGCGAGGTCGCGCGGCGTCGCTTGGCGCCCTCTGATGGTCTGGTTGTCCATCTCGTTGAGCTTGTGTTGATTGGAAACTTCTCAGAAATATGAAACAACGTAATTTTGAAACGCACAAATGCCTAGAATGAACAATATCTAACTATCTGAAAGTATGTGTCTTGTAAAAACAGTATCAATAACAGCGTCATAGTTGATAACATTTATCCCGTTATTTTGGCTGGGAAATAAAAATTCAGTGGACGAAATGTACGATGAACCCTCTAAGGGCGGGAAACCTGTTAGGTTTGAATATAAACATTGGGCCCTTGCGACGTAAGTGGATATTGTTTCAGTTTCGATTTTTATTGTGGTAAGAAAATAGATAAAACAGGGAATATGCCTCCTGACACCAGAGAAGTTGAATCACTTCTTTCTGTCGTTGAAGATCCCTTCAGTCACAAAGTAATCTTTGATAAGTTTTTCACAATCTTGGAACTGTGTGAAATAGGATTTCAAACATTTGATTCTACGGTACAGCATAATAGGCTCCAGTAGTGTTCAGGAAAAGATTTCATACCAAGAAAGTCTGATCCAAGGCAAAACGTCTGTCCTTGACACAAAAATTGATTTTTGTCTGTCCTTGATACCAAAATCAATTTTGTGCTATCTAGGACCCATCACTAAACATGGGTTATGGCTACACCACGTGTTAGAGGAAGTAATTTACTACAAATAGCAACAGGATTTAACCACTATTTCTTTACAAGGACCCGGCAACAAGAATATTTCGGGAGAAAATTCGCCTTTTACCGACACAAGATTACATAACTTTCTCTTCTTACGAAGTAAATGCAAGAAAATAAAAACTTGGTGTAACTGGGGGGTGAGGAATTGTTTTGGATGAGAACGAAATGTCGTTGTTTCGTGATAGACTCTTAGCAAAATTTTCCTGACAACTACCAATTCACAGTTGAGCCGAACGTAGTGCATGTCCGTGTCAGACGGATAACAATTCTCTCAAATGTGCAACTCGTATCAGAGCAATCCAATCCATCCAGCTACTTACCAGAGCAATCCATTCCAGTGCATTCGGCTTGTCTCAGAACCCTAACAGAGCGCCAACCAGGAAGATCAATGAACTTTCTTTGTAACAATAATGCGAGTTCGTGCTTTCTGGCAGTGCGTTACTCGTTGGTTGATTAGTAATTCTGGGCGCATCAACTGCTAAGGTCATTAGTCCTGAAAGTGTAATGCATGTTCTATCGTGGAAGGAAGTTGGAATATTTGAAGAGTTTGTGAACGTCATTGAACCAGCGTTTAATGCGCAGGGAAGTCGGCAGTGATTTAGAAGGTATTTTTTCTATGATAATTCTATTTTGCTTTGTTAAATATCAAATTGAGTAAACATTTTTTATTGTACTGTGAGCATAATTAGTAAATTTGGAAACAATTTCAGTCGGAACTATGAGCACTAATTGTCGGACTTATGAGAAAAATGCTAGACACTAATTGTTTTATCTAGAATTAAGATTTCGTATATACTTGTCACCGCAGTGCTGATATTTGTTTCTAAAACAAGTACACTATGTGTCCTTCCAGTTTTGACAGGCAATAATGAGATATTTATTGAAGAATATAAGATGGATGACGTCTGCTGACAGTTGCAAACACCGCGCGATACATTTCAACAGGTATAATTATGGGTGTAAATAAAAATGTAATTTTATATTTCGTATTAAGCTTTGAATATCACAACCCCAAAATGATGACATTTACACAATATCTGTCAGATATTTTACTTGAACGTTTCAATATTCTACTAACAGGCTGTCCATAAAAATTCCGTTCACAATTCAACGTACTACCTCATTTAAACTCAGGATTAATGGATTTAGAGAGAATTATGCATGTTAACAATCTGCCTGTTAGTCTTATCCCCCGATACAATTATATCCGATTTCCCGACACTATAGATTAGAGCAGTTAACTTCAAGAATTTAATTAGAAATATGTCAAATGCTTACATCTTAAATGTTGAAAACAAAATGTTTTCCACCTTCACGCTGCAAACTCTAGTGAAAATGATTGGTACGCAATTGCAACGTCCTTGAGCTAAAAAAAATCAAGATACTTAAACAACTCTTGTTCATTGAGTTATTGAAAGTTATCGTCACAAACAGCAGCAAATTGAAATATTACGAAAAAGAGAAGATATTTTAAAGGATTTTTTTGCAACCATTAAGATGTTATCGTTTCACACAATTCTAATTAAGTACTAAAAGACAAGCTTAAGAAATGTTTATCACGATCAGAGTTTGAAAGCACTGGGCTGAATGCAGAATTGAGTTTTACACCGAGTCACGTCGAGCCATGCTATTTGTTGGAATATCAACACATGCTCCAAACATAAATGTTGCACTAGGTTAATTTTTTCTGGTTACTTTAAAATGCCGATTGTGGATGACTCCCAAATTTACATGACCAATTTGTCTTAATAGATTTCTCAAGAGTTTCTTCGTAAAATATTCAATAGAAAATAGTGTCCATGCATTAACTGAGAAGGCTCACTTCATTCTACTACATTTATTCCAGAACAAGTATTCTTTTCGATTTAATACGATATGTATGTAAATGCGTAAAATAATTTTTATATTACTACACATATTAACATTTTTACAATATGTGTGAAAAAGACAATACTCTAAAAATCTAAGTAAAATATATCTGACATTTTTATTAACTTTTCATCTTGTAACAAGACATGCAAAGCATCTTAATCTGATAATAAGACAACTGATAGCTTTCATTTCATCGGGCTGTGTCTTGCACTCACTCCCCCTAACCAGTGGCACTGTCGACTCATTTTCCACCACCTCCTTAAATGGCTTCTCCGATGCCTCTTCGTGCTTTCCTCCCTCGTTCTCATCCCCTCTCCAAGCGCTAACGTTGCGACTCCCGTCCCGCGTGTGACGTCACCCCCTTCCTTCCCCCCCCCCCCCCGGCGCCTCCACCGCCGACGGCGACCCCCTTGCGAAGGAAAGACAGCGGTGGCTGTGTAATCCTGAGTAAACACGAGTAATTGAACGCGTGTATTCCGATTGCGCTCGCGACAACCCGCTCTCGGCGGCGGAGGCCGCTTAAAAGATCCCGGAGGAAATCTGCTTCTGCGTTTGTTCCGTGTAATTTCTCGGATCAGCGTCGCGGCGGGAGAAGCAGGTTGCGGCAGCTCTTTGTGACGTAACAAAAGCGCTCCTGGGAGTTTACTACCAGCGCCTCCGCGTGGACCTTTGTTTTTATTCCTTGAGGAAGCTCCGTAAGTAATTTGTTTTCTGGATGTACGATTACAGGAACTTGTGTTTTCGTGCGTTTGCTGACCTAGTGGGTTGTTAAAATTGTTAGTGGGTTTTTAGAAAAAAATCTTTAAAAAACGATAAGATCATTGCTTGGATTTATGCATAAATAATTATTCTTTTACTTATTTTAAGTTTAATTAACGTCAGATTATGATCTGACGTTATTTTCACATTTTCATGTCGAATAGATTTTACAACTATTCCTATATTTTGAGGTGACAAATGTTTGACATTGAACATGTAAGAATTCTTGTTAAAATAATAAAATCTTTCGTACATTAATTTACTTTTCAGTTTCGAACAATTCTGTATCTGAAAGTTGTGATGCGGAGCTTTTCAAATAGATAAAATATCCGATAAATGTCTCACGTCGTAAAATACGGAAATAGGTAACCTTCTCATTCATCTGGAGATATAAGCCACGCACTCAGGGAAGTTTACTGGGCAGTACCTACATCTATAGTCCAGTTTTTTTCAAATAACTGGAGGAATTTTAAAATAAAGAAATGAAAATAGAAATGAGAAGATACACATGTGGGGATATACCGGCATAGTTGAATTGACATATTTATCCTTGGGCAATATGTATTTACGACCGAAGTGTATTGATAAAGTGACATTTCATTTGGGCAGCGAGGAAATATTGACAATACAGACATGCCAAATTAACCAACACAACGAGGAAAACAAATTGTTTACTTCATATGAAAGGATGTGTATTTCAGAGTGGAATAAAGGGGAGTCTGTCTTCGAAAATATTTTAATTAAAACACGTTTTTGTTATTTTCAGAATCTAGAAATCATGGTGAAGTAAATCAGGTACCAAATGTGTATCAGGTGACTAGTCAGTGATAATCACCCTAGCGATTCTTTTGATTCACAACTAGGAATAAGAACGTCTCGACTTTAGTACACTTTATTTAACTCGAAACGCCATATAATCCCCTTTATGACACATCAACTGAGAAGTGAAAATACTTAACGAAACTACTTCAAAACAATATGTAATACAGATTCGTGTTTATTGAACAGTCGTGAACATTGTCCATCTATTTTCGTTGCGCATGGATTTATTTGTGTATTTACAGTTCTTATTAATTGATATTTCCGGAAGCATCAACTGCTATTGTCGCTACAACTTGTGTTGTGAAATTGTTAACCCAGGAGGCAGCGGCAATTTCTTCCCCACTCGATGGTAAGATCCGATGCCGAGATCCGATGCCGACCTCCACGTCGGCTTGCAGGCAATTTCCCTCTTCAGGTGTCTCTCCCACAGGAGCACCTCCCCAGCCTGGACAAGCTCCTCACTGATCTCCGCGCGTATGGTAGTGTAGAGCACGTAAGTGTGAATGTGTGTGAGTAAGGGATGAGAATAGGACAAAGAAGAGGAAAGAAAGATCTCGCACGTTCCGTGGCCCGTTTGTTCGGCTACTAATCCAGTATTCCCCTAATATTAATTAGAGAAACCACAGAAAACTGCCGATCATAGCAACCGCCCGACAGTGTTCCTACAGACAGCTGTGGAATTCGACCTAGTTATTCAGCTAGTGTCGAAAATTGGTCATCGTCAGGTCTCGAACCCAGCGCCTCCCGGCCACAGCAAACTATCGATCATAGCAGCTGACCGGTGGAATGTTCCTATAGACTGCTGTTGAATTCGACCTAGCTATTCAGTTAGTGTCGAAAATGTGTCACCGTCAGTTCTTGAACCCAGCGCCTTCCGACGAGAATCGCCTCCAGAGCGCCGTATGGAGCGTGCAGGAAGAGTGGCGACCCCTCAACCCCAGCGGCCTCCTCTGCAGCTTATGCGACGGTGACCGAGCGCCGGCCGCCTCCGCTGCCAGGGGGGGAGAAAAATTATTTACGCCTAATTCGCGGGCGTCCGCGCGGCCCCTCTCCCCCTCCTCGCTCCGGCCGCCTATAAGCCACGCCCCCCTCACGACACCCCCACGACGCACGCGTCACCGCCGCGCACGCACGTGCGTCGGACAGGCGCTCGTTACTGCGCCGCACAGTGCCTCGCAATACCCGCCGCTCGACTGTCTGCTGAAGGCGACAGTTTATTCTTTGGAAATTTCACCCGGAGAGGTGGCTCAGGGCATCTACTGATGTCGCTGCCATGCCTCTGACCGGGAGGTCCTAGGTTCAAGTCCCGACGATGGCGGCATTTATGACTAGTTTGTCGGTTGAATCGATTTCAGTCGCTGTCTGGAGGAGAATTCTAGCGGCCGGATGCTCTTTCGGTAGTTTTCCGTCCTCTTTCTTTTTCTCTTTCCATCCGTTTCTCAGCTCAACACCCGATCATTCCTTCCTCTTCCTTGTCCTATATGCATCCCTAACCTAAACACACACCAACATGAACAACACTACCACAGATTCCTGCAGACCGATCGGTAGCTTGGAGCTTGTCCCGGCTGGGACGGTGACCGGCTGTTTTGAGTTACCTGGTAGCAAGAAAGCCCGCTATTCGACGGTAGGTCGGTACCGGTTCTCTTCATCAACCGGAGGAAGATTACTGTCACTTCTCGAGGAAGGGAAACATGCAATACACTTACGGGACTAAACCTTAGCAGTTGACGCGGCCGGATTCACTTTCAATCTGTCATTTGGAAATTTCGGTATTGGAGGATATTGCAATGAACTGCATACAAATTAACCGCATTGGCGTGGCTGGGAAGGATACATATTTACTGTACTAAAGACACTAAAATGTTTACTGATTTGTAAGAAAAATGTTTAACGTTGTGGTTTCATTTTATTGTTGAAGTTCATAAAATACCTTCACAATTAAAAAAGTAATATGCAGTATTGCAATAAACTAACTGCAATAGAGGTGCTAGGGAAATCTAATATAGTTAAATAATATTTATTGAAATTAAGATGAATGAAATGTTTAAACCAGTGCAATAAGAAGGATTGGAAAATTTTAATAGTATAGCAAATGGAGGACTCTACTTGGTATTAACTAAACAGACCATTTCTCGAACCAATAAAATATACTAAATACTTTAAAATTATTTACTTGACAAATTATTATTTCATGATTTTTTAATATCATTTTTTTCTGTTAAATTATTCTATTCAGTGTACTTTATCTTATGGATACTGTATTGGTCAAAAATGTCTTTGATGTTTTTCTGACAAATACACCAGTAATGAGCTACGGGTTCTTAGACGTATGTATTAATTGAGGATTGCTTCCCTGAGACTAGTCTCTCCATTCTGCGGTTTGCAGCCCGGATCAAACTTGCGTTGTAATTTAGTCTTGCTTAGCAAATAATCCAAAATTGTAGGTATTTAAGTTGCTAAACATAAATGTTGCAAAATCTGGGATTTGTTATTCTGATTTTAGTTGATATTTTTCGGGGCCTGAGCTCACCCTCTAATTAAACAATTTATTCCATAGCTACGTGGCTCTCTGAGAGACGTTGAGTCCTAGGCTCAGATGTCAACGTTTTGGCCGCCATTCTGCGTCCTTTTCCCAGGTCGAAATGCAAATGGCGGCCGAAACGTTGGCACTTGTGCCTTGGACGCGGGTTCTCCCGGACCGCCAAGTAGCTACTGACTCCGGCCGCGGAAGCCCACGCTCTTATTTACCATGCAGTCAAGAAATATTGAACCGATACCTAGGGTGATGCGTTAATCTGTGTTTATGCCTTAATTTTTCTACTAATCGCCAAGTTTTCACTTCTGTGAATTGAGGTAAAAAAATCGGTAGCCCGGAATCTGTACGGACCCTTGTCGTCGCATCCTCTTCTGAGACGGAAAATTAGGGAACGGTGCGTTGCGGAAAACCTATCATTGCCTAGTGTAGGGGCAATACAGAATGTTTCATACTTTATTACAAATTCATGAAAAATATTTTTCTAAGATCGAATTAAAAGAAGAATTTCCGTGTGAGTAAAGTTAGTATTTTCTTAAAGAATCTGAAAAATGTGACGTCACAAGTCAAAGGAAGACTTTGCTTTCTTTCGAAAATCATGGGAAGTAAATAAATGTTTCTCAATGCCATTTTTATACGATCGTAGAAAACTGTAAATTTTCTTGTTACTTGCAAGATCTCGATTGTTTGTTGCTTCACCTATTTTCGACCGAACAAAAAAAATCACGCGCTTGATATCTTGGAAGTAATCGTGCATCTTTGTGAGAAAACTGTCCAGAGTTTTCTACATATATCTACAAAAACACCCTCTACCAATGCTAAAATGCTCCTGTGGGTGAAGAAAATCGCTCGGTTTTGTGTTTTTCATGAAAGAGTGAATGACACGACTATTCTGGTTGAAATCCAGTTTGTCGAATTTCCCGAACATTTTTTACGTCGTGTTCCGCCGTGAATTGCAAAAGCCTAAAGCCGCGGGCTTGGAATTCCGCTTGGCTGTTGATTGACGCGGCCCACAGTGCTGCGGCCACCGAGCAGCAGGGGCTCGCCGGCGGCGGCGGGCGGAATTAATATTGATTCACTGAACCTGTGAATTATCTCGCTCGGTGCCCGTGCACGTGGCGGGGTTTTCCCCTGGTGGTCTGACCCGGCCAGACGCAGCGCCGCCACGCCACGCCCGCTCCGCCCACCACTCACCGTCCGCGGGGCGGCGCCCCGGGCGCCGTTGATGGCCGCCGCCGCCGCCGCCGTGGTTGTGGTGGGGAAGACAGTGGAGAGGAGGAAACACCGATGTGAAAGTAGGAGAGGTGAGGGGCTAAAATTATGAAAGAACATTCTAGTGGTAAATAACTAAGAGAGGATGAGTGAAGGGGTGGACGAAAGCGTTCACATGTGCATTTGGACGCTAGCTCGTGTTGGATGGGTTTGAGAAGATAAAACGAATTGAGGATAACATGTCGTGTGGATAGCTGTAGTGGGAAAGTGTGGATGAGGATTGAGAGGCGGGAAACACAGATGTGAAATGGTGGAGGAGATGGCGAAATTTTGAAAGATTTTCTGTGGTTTCTCCGATCAACACCGGGAGAATGCCGGAGCACTGCCCTAAATCGGTCATGGACCACGCGAGATCTTTGCTTCCTCTTCCTTCTCCTACCAGCATTCCTTACTTACACACACGTGCACGCGCAACACTATCACGTAGGTCTGGAGACTGGTCGGGAGCTTGTCCCGGCTGGGGTGGTACACCCTGGAAAACGAAAACCTCGCTAGCCGACGATAGGTCGGCGTCGGATCTCGCCATCTCGCAAGGGAAGATCACAGCCACATATCTATAGGGAAAATGCACTACACTTATGGGACAAATGACGTTAGCCGTTGACGCGCCCACAATAATTAACAACCAATCAATAAACTACAAAAAAGAAGAACCTTCTGGAGGTAAATAAATGAGACGTGAGAATTTGTGAAGGGATAGACGGAAGCGTCCACATGTGCGTCTGGACGCAATCTCGAATTTGTTGGATGAGTTATGGAAATAAAACGAGTTGAAGAAAACAGCCCATTAAGGTAGAAGAAGTGGAAAAATGAGATGCACAGATGAATCTGATGCAAAAAATCAATAAAAAACGGCGGGATATTACAATGTGCAGTTAATAGTAGTTAAATATTTGGGATAGAGGATTGTCTCATGATAGTTAAGAAGCGCTTAAGACGAAAAAGAGATTCGTTCAGGATGATGCGATAACAGAGAAAACACACACACACACGCGCAGATCATTAAAGCAAGAAGACCGTTGGATAGGTCCAAGAAGTGAGTGGTGAGCACGAGTGGTGAGCGCCACGTGGCTGTCGTCGGGAGACACGAATAGAGAGCAACCAGAGGAAAAGCACCGAAGAGCCGCTGGCGTGCGGCTGGGCGGAACCTAACGGCAGATGGCGTCAGAAGTGCCGGGGGCACGAGGGGAGCTTCCACCGATACGAGGAGGAAATACAGGGGCGGGGCGGGCGAGCGCAGACGAATTAGGCAGAGGGGTAAACAACGATGGACGAGCAGCGGGGCAGTTCGGGCAGACGGGGACCGCTGAGGAGGGGGGCGTGGGAAGTCGGAGTGGCGAGCGAGTCGGGGGAGGCAGGTGAAAGGGTGGTGGAGGCTTCGGCGCAGTCAGCGGATTCAGCGGGCGGAGCGGCGGCGGAGGCGGAAGGGCCCTGGCGGCAGCGGGCGTGGGCGTGGGCGTGGCCGTGGGCGGGCTGGCTAATGAGAGGAGCACAGGTCCACGTGGCGCGCCTCATCCCCTGTTGACGGCACGCCGCGTTGGGCAGACGCCACGAGCGACGCCACGAGCGTCGCCACGAGCGTCGCCACGAGCGTCGCCACGAGCGTCGCCACGAGCGTCGCCACGAGCGTCGCCACGAGCGTCGCCACGAGCGTCGCCACGAGCGTCGCCACGAGCGTCGCCACGAGCGTCGCCACGAGCGTCGCCACGAGCGACGCCACGAGCGACGCCACGAGCGACGCCACGAGCGACGCCACGAGCGACGCCACGAGCGACGCCACGAGCGACGCCACGAGCGACGCCACGAGCGACGCCACGAGCGACGCCACGAGCGGCGCCACGAGCGACGCCACGAGCGACGCCATTAGCCGCCGGCGCGCCTACTCCGGCCGGTGACCGTACTCTGGAGGATACCTCTGATGCTGCACCGCCCCGACGATTCACTCCAGTTTGGCAATGCACGCGTCTGCCTCGGTCGGTGACCATACCTTGGAGGATCCCTCCGTTGCTGCACCGCATCAACTGGACGTTTAGCCACAACTGATTATGTTCGCGCTTGCCCGTGCAGTCATCACAACCTTACGGTGCTGCATTGCATCGCCTGAACGGTTAGCCTCATCTGACGAAGACTGCTCGCGTCTGCTCCGGCCAGTCTCCATGCCTGGAGATTCCCTCCAATGCTGTAGTACTGTTCGTCGACAGTACGCATCATCCTGACGATGACATTTCGCTCCTGCCCCGGCCGGTTACCGTATCCTCGAGGATCTCTTTGATGCTGCACCGCATCTCCTGGACGATTACCCTCATCTGACGACTGTTCGTGCTTGCCCCGGCCGGTTTCCATGCCCGGAGGTTTTCATTGATGCTGCATCACTGTGCGTCGACTGTACTCCTCATTTGACGATAACTGTTTGCGCCTGCCCCGGCCAGTCGCCACACCTTGGAAGATCTCTCCGAAGCTGCACCGCCTCGCCTTGACGATTCATCGCATCCTGGCGATGACTGCTCGCCCGTGCACGTGCTTGCGTCTCTGTGATCCTGTCCTCACCCGCCACTACGTTACTCTCGCATCCAATTCGCACTGGTTGAGATGACTCACGGTATCAGCGTTGTCTCTGACAATGAGATCCTAGACTTCAGGCCTCACCGGAGGAGGATTTTTGACAATAGCTACCGAGCTTGGACTAATCCAGGTACTGTCTGGAGGAGAATTTTAGCATTCAGCTCCTCAGTTCGAAAGCTTCCCGTGCTTTTCCCGATCAAACAAACCTAACAAAATGGGGCACGGTTCGAAATTTAAAATTTTCTTCTTCATTCTTGTCCTCTCGCCTTACACACTTCCGGGAGCTTAGAGCTTGTCCCGAAGAAGGTGCGCTTCTCCGGCGAGGATAGTACCTCCGAGGAGAAAAATACCAACAAGCCTACGTGAAGTTCGGTGCCGGATCTCACGGTGCAACTGCGGAGAACACCGCCACTTCCTGGAATATAACATGCGCTATACTTGCAGGACTAATGACAAGTTGGTGCCGCATCTCGCTGAGAACACCGCCACTTTCCGGGATATAACATGAGCTATAGTTAGGACTAATGACACGCCTAGTTGTTGGAACAAACAGCCTTAAGATCTGCTCTTTGATGTCATCCGTGCCTCCTATTGTCATCCACGCCATTTCCATTCCTGTTTTCTTTCCGCTGCTTCCATCCCTTCAACGCCTTTCGCTTCCCCCACCAACAGAGTGGGTACCGTTTGACGTGTTGGGTACCGGGCGTCTGTTTGGCCAGAGGAGGCGACAACGGTTCCGTGAACGCCAGTAGCGGTGGATGCTTAAGGGCGGCAGCAGCGGCTGCAGTGTTGGCGGTACCGCCGAGGGTGGGGGCCAAGGGGGGTGGGTAGCATCACATTCCCCGCTGTTGGCCGCGCACTCTTCCCATTCATCGCCTCCCCTCCCTCCCCTCCCCGCCCCTCCGCGCTCCGCCTGTCAACGCTGCCACGCGGCCCTCGTCTGCTCCCTCGCTGCGCTTCTCGCCCCCCCCCCCCCCGCGCCCCACCTCTCCCCGTCGGTCCATCACACATGGCTTTCCCCTTCATTCTACCGCAGCCACTGCCTCATAAACCACTGAGACTTCGCATTCTTTTTTTTTTTTTTTTTTTTTTGCGCGAGCGCTACATTGCTCTACGATTACGGGCTCGCATTGTTGGACAATATTGTCGCTCTCGCAATTTGCTTCTAGCTTATCTTCCGGGTGAAATTTCACCCATGTAAACAGAAATTTCACACTTGTTTACTTTACTTTCAACTCTTATTTCTTGTATCGAATATATCTGTCGGTGATAATTTCTACGAACATTTTAGTTTAGCGAATGGAAAACACCATTCAAGTACTACTAACATATTCTCAATAACTTAACTCAATAATAAAAAAGCTATTTTTTTAGTTAATGTTCATTTTATTTTCCGGTTATTTGACATCCAATCTTCAATCATACTGAGCTTTCTGCACGTTTATTTACATCTGTGATCTTGATTTGATCCACAAATCGTTGACGCTATTTTTTCAAATAGTTTCTTAAAAAATGAATGGTGTCAAGCATTACGTATTTCCGCCTATTTGATAATTGTTTTTACTATTACTATTTCTATTACTATTACCACTACTAGTACTACTACTGATATTACTACTAGAACTACTATTATTACTATTATTAATATTACTATTATTATTACTATTTTTTTTCGTTAATCGGCCGACTAGGACCACGCATGCAAGCATCCTGCATTTACCGTGGCTCAGTTTTTTATTTATTATCACGGTGGGAGGTGCTTGCGACACTTTTTTTGGGGGGGGACCAGCATTTTTAGCTGGATCCGATTTTTATCCCCCACGGTTGTTAGCCCTGGGGGTATGGAAGATGAAATGATGATACGATGATAATGGGGGTGAAAGGACAACACATACATACACAAATACATCCATGCCCGAGGCGGGACTCGAACCCGCGATCTTCTGGTCCGAAACCACTCCGGCACTACTGCCTTAGCGATCTCGGCCATCTGATCGGCTATTATTACTATTATTATTATTACTATTATTATTATTATTATTATTATTATTATTATTATTATTATTATTATTATTATTATTAATATTATTATTACTATTATTATTGTTATTATTACTATTATCGTTTGCATATTATATGAATTGTACGGGAACCAGATGATAAGTCTCTGACTTATCTGGACCCTAAACTAAAGAAGTTAATATATTTACAAATTATTACTATTATTATTACTATTATTACTTTTATTATTACTATTATTATTAATACTATGGTGATGATTCTTCATATATTTGCATTGGCGGTCCACACGGTGTCCTTGTCCTTTTAAGTACATCTCTATTTGGTAATCCTTGATCTGTAGACGCGTCTCTTTTCTCTCCCTGATTTTTCCATCACTCCATTTACACTCCCTTCACCAGCTTTCTCCCTACCTCCCTCTCTGTCTCTCCGTCTGTCAGCCTCTATCTCTGGCGTCGCTTCCGCCCCCTGTGCCAGCTGCCGTCCCTACCGACATCCCTCTGGCGCCCTCGTTACCGCAAAACCGGCTGCCGTTATTTATTCTTCGTAATTTGTCGCTTTTGTTCCCAGCGCGCGCGCGGGGGCGCGTGGCGCGCGGCGAAGGACGGGAATGAGTGAAGGGGAGAAGAGAGGGGAGGAGAGGAGAGGAGAGCAGAGCAGATTTGAGCGCATAAAACGAGCGTAATGGGCGGCGCCTATTGGCGTCACGCCGTGTGCGCCGCGTCGCCCGCGGAACCTTTTCGGATGCGGACGACACAGGAGACAGGTTCGAATCCCGACGATGGCAGAACTTTCGGCATTAGCTTGACAGCTAGGTCGAATTCAATCGCTGTCTGGAGGAGAATTAGCGTTCGGCTTCTCTATCGGAGGTTTCCCTGGTTTCTTAGACAACAGGCGAATGCCGGGGCAGTGCCCTAACAAAAGGGCCACGGACCGCGCGCGATCTCGTCTTCCACTTCCTTGTCCTATCCGCACCCCTTGCAAACACACACTGACATGCACTACACTATCACGCATGCCGGAGACCTCTCGGAAGCTTAGAGCGTGTCCCGGCTGTCACGCTGGTGAGAGATATCTGGGTGAGGAAAACGCCACTAGCCGACGGTAGGTCGGCACCGATTCTCTTCATCCAGTTGGGGAAGATCGCTGCCACCTCCCGAGGAAAAAAATGCACTAGATTTACGGGATTAATGACCCTAGCAGTTGACGGGCCCTGAATCACTAACAACCAATCATTACTATTCACTTCACGCCAGCTGAAGTTAGCTCAGAGCTAGTATTGCCACTGTCTCTGCAGTGGATCTGACCGGGGTTCGAGTCCTGACGGTGTACAAATGCAGCTGCTGTCTGGAAAAGAATATACAAACTGTCTGCTCTGATCGCAAGATTTCGTTGTTTCTCTGATCAATTCCAGGCAAATGCCGGAGTAGAACCTTATTAAACGGGCCACGGACCGACCGAAATATTTTATTTTTCTTGTTTGTCCTATCCTCTCCCTTTAAAGTACACAGTACACTACCACATATGTCAGAATACTAGTGGAGATCTCAGGTAGGGGCGGATTCTGCATTCGTTGATGATATGGAGCATAAAGCGAATATGCGTTGGGAAAATGTAGGCTTGCACTTATTTTGAACTTGAATCTTACGCATAGAAAGGAATGATTCCAGAAATGTTCCGATTTCCATTTTCTAATTACATGTTTCTACATTTACTTTATTTATTATTTTTTTCCATTCCAAGTATATCCATTGAGGACAAAGGTTTCCATTTCTTGATAGGATCAGTTGACTTAATAAGTAATGCATAAATCAAAACAAAATAGATTGAGAAAAGATCGAGACGTAATAAAAATACATAAATATGATATCAAGCAAATAATAAATTAATCTGATGTTGGGAAGTTTAAGAAATCTTGAGGTGCATTACAAAGGCCAGTTTCTCTTGTCTTTGGGGCGTTCTTCAGAATTTTGAATAATGCCTATCCGCTGTTTTTTCGAGTCCCCTCAAATTTCATCACTAGAAAATTTATCACTTGATATGAATTCATTTCTGATGAAAATCTTGCATGGTTCGTTGAAAATGAGTTCTAGGGAAAAGATATGATAAGGTGTTTTTCGAAGGAAAATAAAGTTGGAGGCCCCCTGCCGTTGATTTGATTTTTTAAGAACTTAATAATGGCAAAATTATTATTAAAAACATATACTGCCATTTTTTCTTCCTTTGATTTTACACACGTCATTGCCAGACTCTCTCCACTTCAATCAAAGACTAATTTTATTCTGAAAGACCTAAACATATAAGTTTTATTATTGAGATAAAAAATATCACCTAATCATTCAATGATTGCTCTCGCTTAATAATGACCTTCCAACAAATCCAATGCAATCGTCACAGTGTTGTTTGTAGTGTTAAATAAGAACAGTAAAGAAAGATATTTTATGTTTCTAGATTGTATACCACTGTAATCTTAAGAGAAAGCTGGCGGTGAGTACACTCAATGTTAAGGCAAAGTCAAAGGATGTTGAGGCAAGCATAAACTGTATAGCCTCAGGAAAAAGGTCGTGTTATTTGTGTTGCTGCACGGCCAACTCCGTCATAGTGCAAGGCGTATTTCATTCCCGGGTCACATTTAACTCTTCGAGTAGGATTACAGAACGACGCAATGCGAACAAAACCTCCATTGAGTTTTCTGTTTGTTCACGTAAAATATTATTTCATGATTTAAAGCTCAAAGAAGTAGACACAGTGATGGTCTGCACTGTGTATTTTCAATTAAGTAAGTCTTTTGTTCTATTGTACTGTTAGTAAAATGATCGGGGTACTCTCGCAGTGAAAAGCCGAAATATTTTTTCACATCATTCCTGGAATCAGTTTAATTAAATCTGCACCAGTGGGACAATTTATTCGTTCAGCATCGTTATTTGATCGGAGTGTCATCTGTAAAAGTGAATATAATCCTTCGTCACTGACGTTTTGGCAGTCGAACAATTGATGGTCTGTGAATATAATCTTTTCAGAATTGAAAACTAATGGACGATCAATAGGATTACGTTCTTTGTTGTATTTTGATGAATGCCGAAAAATTATGGTTTCACTCCGGATGTGCTACCGATCGTATGTCGAGTAAATTTGCACATACCTTAAATATAGCACGCCTCAAATAACATAATTTAATATTAACATACGTATATTAAAAATGCGATTTTAACCCATTTCCAATTTGTACCATATATAAAAGTTTTAAATATGGCAGAATCAGTAAGGAACACTTGTTAATTTTGATTGCTGCACAGTATGTAGTTAGCAATACAAACTCTTCATATACAATTACAACTTAGTCGACCCGAAATCACTTCCGTAGAACACTAGAGTCAAAGACTAATGTACATGAACACTTACCAAGTTGTCGAAAGCCAGCAACTACAGAAGTGTCGTATATTTTCTTCTTTCTTCTTTCGTCTTTTCAAGTTGAACAGAAATTTACTGCTTCCAATTTTCCACCAAGTTTCATACATGTTATCCGTAGCAAAGTTACGATGTTCGCATTCGGATAACTGGCCAGACATGGGAAATTTCTCACATTACTTTTCTCTCTTCTGGAACGTCGTATATATATCATGGGCCGGGTAGCGTAAAAAGTAGAAGAATTTACGTTCAGTTGCGAGGAAAGGCGTGGAAATAAATATGATACACATGCAAAGGAAACCGTGACGGTCTTACACTTGCCAAAAAGTTTAGGGCGGTAACGTAGGTGGTTCGGAATCTTTCCACTTAAAGATGAAATCACGAGATGCCTTCTACGTAAGTATCTGGTTTTGTTGCATGTTCTTATATTTGCATAGATTCTTAAGAAGTCATTTTTATAAACGTTCTTGAACTTATTCTCGTTTTGCTTTCTAGTAGTTAGATTTCAGTGTTTTTGCCTCCTTTGATACAAATGTTTATTATAGTTCATGTTACCGAGATGAGTCGCTGGCATTTTATATACCTGATTTTAACTCTTTGTTGTCGGGAAAATCGGTATTTTGTGATAAAAATCCTCTTTTTTTCCATAAAATTTGCACAACCTACGACAGTTTTTGGTATAATTTAAGATTGACATATCGTGTAAGTTTGTTGAACAATTTAAAATCACCATATGTTGTAAAATGTAAAATCATGGTAAAAATATACTTCGAATGTATACAAAAAAATTTACAATGCCGGTCCGGATGGCTGAGATCGCTAAGGCAGTAGTGCCGTAGAAATTTCGGACCGAAGGATCGCGGGTTCGAGTCCCGCCTCGGGCATGGTTGTATTGTGTTCGTCCATTCACCACCTATCATCATATCGTGTCACCCTCATAGTTACCATACCGTTTCTCTCAGTAGTGGTCGCTAATGACCAAGGAGTTGATGCGACCTTAAACAACAACAAAAATTCAATGTACTATTTAAAAGTTAAAAATTTGTGTTTTATTTAGTTTTATAAGGTGATGAGGAGACCATTGGGTGGAATGCCTTGATATTTCCTTTACTCTTACCCCAGAGCCACACTGACGCTAGCAATAAGTTGAAAGATTACTAAGAAAACAATTAATAAACTGAATTAATCGTTCGGAACTATTTGACAAGAGCAACCCATGGTGTAGTGATCAGGCTGCTCACTAAAGGTGAATCTCGGTCGATCCATGTGGTATGTGAGGTAGATACAGCGGAATGACGGCATGTTTCATCAGAAATCACCTCTTTCTTCTGCTTCTCATTTTTCTATAGCCATTCAGTTATCAGCATCACACATCCATCTACACCAGGTGTGTCCAACTTGCAAGTCGTCAAGTGCCACTGATAAAACATTTGATACGGTTGATGATCGTATTTACAATACTCGGGCGATTCACACCTGACTTCCTCGATCTCGGTACTTTGCCCGGATGGAGGAGCGGAGGGGACAGGCTGGGGGTGGAGATGGAGGGGACCATGCGTGATATCAGGCAGTGCCATGCATGACGCAGGGAAACACACTGAGGCGATTTTGAATCTCTGAATTTACTTGAAAAAAAAATTATTAAATTTAAACTTAACCTATTTTTACATTAAAGGGATGTTAACCCCGACATGGTGCGTACGCCAGGCGCGCATATTTCTATCTCTATATGGATGCAAGGAACTTTCACTTTTCACTAACAACTCTTCGCCAATAAATGGCACCGCGGGTCGCCAGTTGGACAACCCTGATTTTTCCAAAAAATTCATATCAGGTAAGATTGAAAAAGAAAGAAAATAGAGAAAAGGGAATCGAGTGCATACTTTTATATGTTCAGTAAATATACAGATTCTAGTATGACTAGTGATAGTCGAGAAAAGCCTGTGTTTTCCGCCTCATCTATCATTTTCTGTATGTTCAGCACACTACGCGTTTCATCAACGTCCCTTCTTCTTCTTGCATCCTTGTATTTACTTTTAATGCATATCCACCAGCCTATTTTGGGGTCTTCACCTGCTTCTTCTGTACCCTCTTTTATCTTCCGGACCCCCTCCACAGACCTTTTCTCGCGCCACAGTATTCGCTAGCTCCCTCTGATAATTCTTCACCGTCTCCCCTCACCCTTCGCGTGACGACACACGTTCCGCCCGTGGACTGCACACGGCCACTGAGGGAGTATTAAATAAAACCGTATTTGCATTTCAAATCGCTCGAATCTGAAAACATGCATATCCGCATAGTAAACTTGTTCTGCAGGAAGAGCATTTTCTCGAAAGAATCCCCGTGCCAAGTTGCCGCGTTAGAAAACGTTTCGTGAAGAGCGATGCTGGGTGATGTGGTGGGAGAGGCTTCGAATATTTCGAAGAGGTCGGATTAATGGATTAATTGATATTTTCTGGCACGTCAACTACTATGGTCACTAATTCTGTTAGTGCAAAAATGCTGTAATACCAGGAGGTGGAAGTGATTCCTTGCCTGCTGGATGGTGAGACCCGGCGCTAACTGGCACATTGATTTGCATTATTTAATTGGCTGTCCAGGTGACGCTGCGTCCATGGCAAAGGTGCTGACGTTTCGGTCGCTATTCTGCGACCTTCCTCAAGGCGTATTGCGCATTACGCCCTGAGGAAGGTCGCAGAATGGCAACCGAAACGTCGGCACCTTTGCCATGGACGCGGCGTCAACCGGACAGCCAACGAAATACTGACTCCGGCCGCGAAAGCCTACGCTCTCACGCTGATTTACAGTTTATTCCCATCAAGATATCTCTCACCAGCCGTGCACTGCTCCAACCGTAACAAGCTCAAAGTTCCTGACTCTTCCCCCCACGTGTGTGGTAGTGTACTGCATTTCAGTGTGAATGTGAGTGTGAAGGGAGAGGTTAGGGCAAGGAAGAGGCGCTCTGTCCTTGGTCCGTTTCTCAGGATACTTCTCCTGCATTTGCTTTGTATTGAAAGGATAAACCACGAAAAACTACCGATTATAGCAGCCGGCTGCTAGTATTTTCCTTTAGACAGAATTGCACCTAGGTATAGCGCTAGTGAAAAATCCGCCACTGTTGGGACCCTAGAATCGGTCACGGTCGCAGCAAAGTCATCGGCGATGCTGACTCTAAGCCGATCAGAGGGGATGGAACGGCCGAGTGAGCGGGCGAGCAGATTATGGAGTAGGTGTACCTGGAGGACGCGAGAGGACACATCCGTGGCGAGCGTGCGAATTAAGGGGTTGGCGGGTGGACGGTGAATCGTCATCTGTTCATTCATTTATTTGTGAAGTTTGTTTGGCAAAGTGGTGAATTATCCACATGTAGAAAAATATCATCTAGAACTCTTGAGACACTGATACGCATCGGACAGAAAGTTCTCAGTTTCAGACGAAGTGGACTGCTGTGATTTTTTTAGTAGGTTCTATGAGAAGTGGATTGTAACTGGATTGTAACTGAATCGGCGAAAACGAAAACATTCCATGTCCAGGAGCTTCACATTTTGAAGCGCAAGCAAAAAGGTTTTAAGTTCTGGACATTGACAATTTTTTGTTAACAATAATAGTTGAACACTAGTAGACGTCAGAGTTCACGAACAACGAACTTTCATGCGTAGAAAGTTGATTTTATATTTTACGTACAGTTTCCTACTGTTCACTTAAAATCGGCAAAATGTGACATCGAACTTTTTTGTTTGCACTGATTGAATTGAAAGATAGTCGTGAGATATTATGACTAACTATATATTAGTAGACATTCTATTATATATTAAGAGAAAAATCTTATTTTATGACAAACGTTTGGTGGGAGGTTGATCATAATAGATAACGGACAGACGGTTGTGACGTGCGGGCAAAGCGCAGGTAGGTGGGACGGTGGACAGGTGGACAGGAAGGTGCTGGATAATGAGCAAGTGGGCGAGCTGGTAGGTAAGCGAAAGAGCCTGTGGGAGAAAATTCCCGCGAGCGTTTGTGGGCGGTCACATGCCAAGTTCTTAGAGGAACAGAAATAAACGGCTACCCAATTCGAGACGCGTGCAGGTATTGACGCGTTGCACGATGCACAGAGGAAAGTACGTGAGTGGAACTGATCTGTAATCTTTCGCGATTCATTAGTAATCTGCGAAGAATTTAAGAATATCTTATCCTTCCAAGGGATAAACCAATACTGTTCTCTTTAAAATGGTCGGTCGTCTTTAAATTTACGTTAATTTTTCAAACAAATGTAAACTGGCGATACTCTCTATATTTACTGCACATATAAAAGTCTGCACTTGTTGTAACTCAAAATTGAAGTAGCAATATACCTCAAGATATTTTCATGTAATACGTGACACTAACAGACACTAGTCACTCAAAAGTGCCTACTCTTAGCGAAACAATTACATGCTAGAACAAGTGTTACGAAACTAGTTTACTTGTAAGTAATCATCATTTATGAAATAGTCAATTAAAATCGGGTAAAATGCACTCAGTTGTATTGTAGTCTGTTTTACAACCTCAGCTGCTAATGGACAAACGTAGTATAACATTGAAGGAATTGTTTTCTTTCTCTGTTGTCACAATATTGCGCAATTAATGTAATAAAGTAGATTTGTGTTTTGAATACAATCATTATTTCTGTAAGTGCTTTTGTGGATATTCATTGGAAATAACACATGTGAATTCCAAATAAATCTGACAATAATATTATGAAACCTAGCACTATGTTATACTTTTTACGAATACATATTTGTATTTTTATTAGTATTTAAGAGATTATTTTTCAAGTTTCACTCCTTCCATGACGGTATAAAGTTGTGGACGTGGACTGTGCTGTAACGAATTCGTTGCCAAGGGCAGGACGTTTGTTACGAAAGAGACGTGGCGTCGGACAAGCTTGTCGGGAGAGTTGGCGACGTCGTCAGGAAAAGCGATGGACGACACGACGAAGACAAATGAAGCGATGGCGAAATATAAGTGAGGAGACAATTTGATTCAGATCCTAACATCAAGATGGTGTTTAGCTTCACATTAATATTATATATATGAACGTCCGCAGTAGTTAGGTGCACATTCGTGACGAATAAATTTGTGAATGAGAGAGTCGAGCTAGGAAAATAATTATTTTTACTTACATGACTCAGTACATGAAACATTCGTGTATTATATCCTTGTTACAAATGAAGTTTTTTAGATGCTTCCTATTTGGTGTGTAAGTGTAGTATGACGTTTTACGAAAATCATCAAAATATGTTATTCTTCAAGAAAAATAATTAATCTTGCTGAAGCAACATTAGCATCAACAATAGTAGTAGTGTGAAAAAAATGACATCTGTAAAAACGAAATGAGATAAAAATTTACGAAGAGACTAGTTGTCAAGTCATTTTTGGACAAACTATAAACTTAATCACTTTTCCTTACTGGGGAAAGGTTTCATTTTTCGTCAACTTTGCCTCAAAGTAGCATTTTCATTTAGTAAAAAAATAGCGAGCATCGATGACTATTCGTCACCGGAATTAAAAATTGCAAGTTTTGAATCCGACTGTGCCCCGGATATTGATGTTATTACATCACTGTATCGTGAGAAATTGGCTTGACCAATTATTAATTATTTTTTGTATGAGAACTTCTACTTCAATATTACTTTCTTAACATGCTCGTTTAAAAAAAACACACTGTGTATTGTGTGTACGTATACTCGCTATGTAAAATGCATCCAAAACGAGATCTACACTTCATCTTTGCACACAATTGTAGTTTCACGAAAATCGCCCCAAGCCTCGCCGACCGCATTCCGCCAAGCTCCCACGTGTTTGGCCCAGTCGCCTTTCCGCGT
Source organism: Gryllus longicercus (assembly GCA_038098605.1). NCBI lineage: Eukaryota > Metazoa > Arthropoda > Insecta > Orthoptera > Gryllidae > Gryllus > Gryllus longicercus. Next base: position 104,526 of record JAZDUA010001198.1, on the reverse strand, counting down.
GGGGAGGTCCTCGGCTGCAGTTCTCGCGAGCGCCGCTTGGGCCGCGGCCTGGGGCCTTCCGAGTACTGCAGCAAGTGAAAATAGCCGTTTGGACCGGGTCCTCCGCGGGGGCGGGCGCGTGCCAAGAGCGCGGGGCCGACGCCGAGTTGGCGTGCGCGCCAGCGGCCCGCCGCCGCCGCCGCCGCCGCCGCCGCCGCCGCCGCCGCCGCCGCCGCCGCCAGCCTCGACCTTCGCTTCCGCGCAGCACGTTGGTCCGGGCGCCATTCCTCCGTAATAAGCAAAAACAAGCAATAATAAAAATATAATTATGCATATAGCGCTCTCTATATATTTATACACAGTCATGGTTTTTGTAAAAATGGAGAAATTTTCATAAAATATTATATTTATTATTAGAATGTTTCTTATAATTATCTTGTTAATAATTAACTTATCTTGTTCCCATCATCAGGTTCTCAATGTAATAAACATTTTTCTTTGAATTTGTTTTTCTGCACATTGATAATTCCAGTATTATGGCGTAATTAAGACTGAATTTGTTCTTTCTTTTGTTTTAACAAATTATTTATTATTATTTTTTGCTCGCGAATAGGCCGACTAGGACCACGCATGCATGCACCCGGCATTTACCGTGGCGCAGTATCATTATCGCGGTGGCAGGTGCATGGAACTTTAATTGGGGACCAGCATTTAGTTAAATGCGATTTTTATCCCCCAGGTTGTTAGCTCTGGGGGTATGGAAGATGAAATGATGATGATAATGAAGGGTGAAAGGACGACACACTTATACAGACATACACAAACCCAGTCATGCCCGAGGCGGTACTCGAACCTGCGATCTTCTGGTCCGAAACCACTACGGCGCTAATGCCTTAGCGATTTATTATTATTATTATTATTATTATTATTATTATTATTATTATTATTATTATTATTATTACTATTATTATTATTACTATTAATATTATTTTGTGAAGCTAGTTACAACATGAAGTGGTGTCTTGGAACTTCAAAACAACTTCATCATCATCGTCGTCATCATCACTTACAAATGAAAAAAAAAGCAATCACATGAAAAAATTGACATATTCATTTAATTGTGGTTTTTAAATTTATTTCTACGCTGTCTTATTTCATGTTGTAAACTTACATTCATCAAAAAATACTAGTAGAGTGCAAATCACGCCCCACACACACGCTCACAAACACAACAATGAAACAAAAACACAAAACGATACGTCTCCGGCCCACTGTGCCGGCATGAATCGCTCCGCGCCATAAATATTAAAACTTCGAAACCCGCAAACGCCCACGCACTCTGGCGACACGTCTTTCGCAACAGATGGCGAACTTCGCGACAGTCTTCTTGGTTCCAAGATTCGGAGCGCACATGATAACTGGACCGGGTACAATAGAAAAAGTAAATATAGTAGAGGCATTTCATTTAGAGGGGTCGTTTCCATTCACTGCTGTCGTCACTCCGTGATCTCCGTTTTTAACAATCAAACACACAAAGAATTCAATCAGCAGCAATTAGCCCATCACACACCTCTCCTCTAACTTGTATATAAATCTCGTGCAAATACCATCCCTATCCGAATTCACGTTGTGAAGAAACCAAACCAATAACAAAAGAATCAAAAACAAATATCCATTACATGTGTTCCTTAAATTGTTCTCTGAAATGGCATAAATAGAGGAGCGACATAGGTTTCCTCAACCAATGTATTAGCTGTAAGAATCTAGTTATAAGTTAGTTTCTAAGCCACCAATGCAAGTGACAAAGGTATTGTAATAACTGAACCATGTAATCCCCTTGAAATGTAATAAATATATTTAAAAAATACATACACTTGTAGATAATAAATTTGGAATGTCGTTACTCAACCGATGTACACTGAAATGTCCGTGAAATTCGCAATCGTTTTGTACCGATAAGCGAAAGCAGCGACTTTCTTTCGTAAAATAAAACTATTGATATTATTCAAACAGTTCTCCGGCAAAAAAGAGGTCACGTTACAGAAGGAAAATGAATATAGAAGAAACAATTGAGTCAACGTTATATTTATTTCGCAGATATAAAAGCATATTTTAACACGAAAAAGTTGGATTACTTCTTATTCACCTAATCCTAATTTTATTGAAAATTTGTCAGTTTTAAGTTCATTAGTTTCGATCTCTTCTTTCATGACCGGCACAGCGAGCAGGAGCAGAATAATTTGCGTCGGGCCATAAATATTAAAAGTTCGGAAGTCGTACACTTCTACTCAGTCTTACAAGCACTTGTTCTACAACAGGTGGTGAACTCTGCCGAGTCTTCGTGCGTCTTGCAAATGAAGAGGAATTTTACTGAAGAGCAAGGTGCATAAGACGTGACTTGCCAGGAGTAAGAGGAATTTCCACCACAGAATTTAATCGTTTTTCGCGAGACTTGTTAAAGTTGACTCGGTATCTTATTTGCATGTTGATAAAGAGACTAGTTCCATTCTACTACCATCGAAGATATGTTTCGATTAGAAACGAATAATTAAATTAACGTAAATTTACATCAAGTAAAATATTGCTTAAATACGAGTTCGGTTAATTTAATGTAGAAATGTTACAAATAAGGCAAGAAATTAATAACGAATAGGAGATACCGTTATTGTGTAATTTGTGATTTGTTATTCTACTTATATAATTTAACGATCAGCAAAAACATAGAAAGCTATTTACGCACTTGATTTTACGTTCACCATTTTCTTTTTGCAGGTGAGTCGCAGTTTAATCATCTCACTTCTGGTCAACATTGGACTTGTGGAACCTCAGAGCGAGCCAACATCAGCGGTGAGAGTAAATATTATGAAACACTCGTTTATTTTCGTGGGCAAGAAATATATTATTTCGTTGAAAATATATTGTGATTCAAAAGTATTTATACTGCGAAATATATATATTCTAGTAAATGATTTATATGTTTCTTTCTATAATTATAAAAAAGTATTTATATTTTACGTATTTTAGTAATATATCAGCCTATAATCTATATTTCCGGTGACGCGATGATATGACGCGATCTCCTTTACATTTCTTAACTAGTGTACTAGTGTACCCCGAAAACTCTTCCGCTATAAACCTCATCCTCTGCCCTATCCTTCCATTTGCATATGTATATATATATATATATATATATTGTGACGTACCTGATGATGCCGGTACTTTCACTGCAAGAAATTACTAAAGGAGGGTATCTTTTTCGTGAAAGGGTCCCTACGAGAAGTCGGTATAACATTAGGAAATTTAATTAGTAAATGAAGTACAATCATGAACAGTATTTATTCACAAACAAAATTTGTTAATTACATGATTTAACAACAATTATACACTTTGCCTTGGTACCAAGATCAGGTGTAATACAAGTTTTATCATACCTTTGGGGCCCCAACCAATACCTTCGATGCTTGGATCACGGTTCGCGTCGGTAGGGGTCGCCGACCTTCGCAGCTGCTGGGCGTAGTCGGCGGCTGATGGTGTGGCGGTCGCCTCGGCTGGTGGTTTCTTGAATTCTTCCTGATTCAGCTCCTGGTACCTCGGTGTCGCACCTCTCTAATTGTCTTTCGTCATTTGATATAACTACCAACCACGCGGCCACTGCACGTGTCGGCGTCAGCTTCGCAATACACACAGTTCTGGAATTGTACACACCGCGACAAGTAGCGTAAGCGCAATTTACTGTTTTCTAGCATTGATCTTTTATATTGATCACTTTCACGATATCAACCTAACACGCCTATTGTTCTTGCGTGGGCTAAATTCTATAACGCACGTCCGCGGCTCACGACGACTTCTCCGCAACTTTCGCCGGCCGGCAGCACGCCAGCCACGTCCTTCGGCGACAGCCGACTCGACCCAACTGACTCGTAACGGCCAAAAACTCCCTGTCGCTCCGTGCTCGGTTCTCAACCATCGATTACGTTCCCACGGACGCCTCGCAGCGGCAACGGTGGCGGCGGCGGCGGCTGGCCCTCCTCACCGCTGTCCGTCGCGCTGGTCGTGCGTACAACGCAGTCCAAAATAGATTCTAATTACTTATGCTAATGTTCTAATTAGTATAAGGAAACACAATGTGTTTCAATATATATATATATATTGTGACATACCTGGTGGTGCCGGGTATTTTCACTGCAATACAACACTAAGAGAGGGTATCTTTTACGTGAATGGGTCCCTGGATAAGTTGGTGCAACGTTGGGGTGGTTAATCATAAATTAAAATACAATTATAAACAAGATTTATTTTAAATCAAATTTGTTATTTACATCATTAGACAACGTTTTTACACTCTGCCTTGGTACCAAGATTAAGAGTGAAATGCATTTCTCATACCTGTGGGGCCCCGATCGAATACCTATGATGTTCGTAGAACCGATCGTGCCGACAGGATTGTCGACCTCTGCTACTGCTGCGGGCCGTCAGCGTCGGGTGGCGTGGTAATCGCCCACGGCTGATGCTCCAACAATTCTTCCCCGATCAGGATCTTGACACCTCGGCTTCGCACCTTCCTCGAATCACTGTCCGTCAGTGGGTTTAATTACACAACCCGCGCCTACTCTCTATACTGGTCACAGTTCTGTACCGCGCGATTTCAAGAATGTTTCCACCGCGCCAACTAATAAGAACAACATCAATTATTCTACCAACACTAATCTTTCACTATACTGATACTTCTAATGTTCTATTTACACGTTTGTGATCTACTACAGTTTTCGATATTTCCACAGTTGCGTAGCCTGTCGACTGTGTCCATGTATTACTCGCGAGCTCTCGCGACACGTCTGCACTCGTCGCCGCCCCGCTAGCGTCTCTCTGGTCACCGTTCTGCCAACGGCTCTCGTCCGCGATTCTCGTAACGAACTTTTTGCACGTGCGCGGTGCCCAGTTCCAACCGAAATTCACACGCTAGCCTCCCGGCGGCGGTGGCACCGTCGGCGGTGGCAGCGGCTGCTCGCCGGCCCCGGCGCGCCGCGCTCAGCGCGCGCACCGCGCAGTTCAAAATAGCAATTGGTTTCTTACACTAATGATTTAATTAGTGTAATGAAACACATATTCTGGGTTTCATCACCCCCCCCCTTTCTTTTTTTGAATTTTTTCACTTCTGGAAAAATTCACACTAGTAACATCGTCACTGCCGATGGTTGCACTCGTTTGCATATTGCTCGACGCCCTATATACACTTATAACCTAAAATCGAATTAACATGTGATTACTTATATTAATACTAATATTACACTTATTTACACTTCACTATTTTCCATCCATGTTGAACCAGGTTTCCGATTTGAAGCTTGTAATGTCCTACTATGTCTTGTCTCTTGTGCGACAGTTCATCCCCATTTTGTTGACAGTGATTTCCTAACTCACAGTTGTAGGACATAGCTTCCAGCGTGTTGAACACATCTTGATAGGTATCATCCCATTTCCAGCTACGACCTCTTCTACGTTTGTACCAATGGTTGACCATACCATCATTCTTCCCTCGCCCCTGACTTCGCTCCATTCTTGACCTGCCTACATCTCCTTCATTCCCATACTTTGGGGCATCTGCAGACATAAAGTTGTACCCCTCCAATATCTTCAAATCCTTTCCTAAATCGGTATGATCTGCTCTGCTCAGTAGGCTTTGCACGGTGACAGGATACTGTCGCGTTGACATGAAAATAATTCCTTGATATTTTATAGGAGCAAATAATGTTTTTGGCTCCATAACGCTCTTCGTTCTGTATTCACTACGACTTCCCGTGATGTAGTTGTGATGGCTATTCCTCTGGTCGCTCTTGATGTTTATTTGGGTTTCTTCATTCCGCTTTCGTACAGAAATCTTGTTTTCAAATTCCTTCAAAAATTTCGGAAATATACCAAAATTCTCTGCCCATGTCCTGGCGTTCTCTTCTAACATTGGGTGTAATAACTGGATCTTGTATCCTTCCAATATGTTGTTTGATGCTAGGTGCCGTTCTTCTGCTCGCAGAACTACCTTAGGGTTTTCCGTCCCATCTCCCAGAGATTTCATCGACTTTGGAGGCATAATTGGTGTCACCCCATACTTGACACTTGGCGACATTTTCCCGTCTTCTTCCTGTTTAAACTCTTCTTGTACTCTTTTCTCTTCGCACCCTTGTATATTTTCCACGATTTCTTCTTCTATTATACGCTCCATTTCTTCTATTTTCATTTCCATTTCTTCTTCCATTATTAACTTCAATTCTTCCGTTTTCACTTTCACTTTATAAACATCTTCCTCGGTCTCGATTTGGACCTCCACCGTTTTGCCCTCCGCTGTCTTCTTCATGGATTTGGTTCGTCATCCCCTCGTTTCTATCTGCTACCGCTACCCTAGCATCTACTTGATGGCATGATTGAAATTTTAGCACCTCATCTTTCCTATCCAGTTCCTCCGCTTTCCCATACGGTTTTTCGCATATTTCGATGAGCTTCCTATTCCGTTCTTCTGTGATTCTTCCCATTTCTTCTGCCGGCTTCTTAATCTGTTCTTCAACCACCTTCCCGTTCTGTTCTTCTATTAGTTTTCTATTCCGTTCCTCCGCCTTCCTATTCTGTTCCTCCTCGGATCTTTTCTGTTTACCTAATTCTTTGCTCTGTTCTTCCGCAAACTTCTCAATCTGCTTCTCCGTTTGCTGCCTCAGCTGTTCTTCTAATGAATCTTCTGCCATTACGCCCGTACACGCTTCGTATTCTTCGTCCATCCCCAAGTCAAATCCTACCGCCTGGCTCCCCAGTTCTACCACCTGCCGTTCTAGATCTATATTTGCTCTGTGATCGACCAGAAAATCCGTCCCTATGATTACCGAATACAATAATTTTTTTGACTACCAGGGCCACCATCTCATATACTTGGTTGCCAATTCTGGCTTGAAACATGATTTGTTTTGTGATGGGGCTTGACTTCTTCTGAGTTGCCCCAATCACATACGCCCTATTCATAGGCAAACACATTACTTCTTTTCCTGTTGCTTTTAACTCCTCATACATTTCTTCTGATACTACTGTAGTCGTGCACCCTGTATCCACTAAAGCTTCTTTAATTATACCTTCACATTCTATCGATATCGTGGGACATTTCCTGATTCTGACCGCTGAGTTCTTACATCTCCGCCACGGTTGGGTATCGTAGGTTACCGGCTGCATAGCGTTTATGGAGACCGCGTTTACGTCATCGATTTCCGCGTCCGCAATGGGGCCACCTATCACCGCGGACTCTATTAGTTTAAATAGTGTCCTTGATCACTACTTGTGCTAGGCTGTGCTACTCGGTCGGGTGCATTCCCGCCCCCGCCTCGCGTCTCCGTACGGTTTGAATTAAATCTGTTCCAGTCCGGTCTCTGGTTCCCCGGCTCTGGTCTCCATCCGTCTCCCCCTCTTCCGCGTTGGTTTCTCTGGTAATCGTTGCTCCTATCATTCCCTTGCCCCTGGTTACGTTCCAATCTAACCATATTAACATTCCCTTCATTTCTGTTCTTTGGTACGCCTGCAAATGTCAAGTCGTACCCTCCTAACACATTCTGGAATCTTTCCAGGTCGGTGTGCTGCACACTACGTAAAAGATTCTGCACCGTAACTGGGAACTGTCTCGTCAGTACACATATTATTTCCTGATCGCTCATCGGTGGGGATAGCGTTTTGTATTCCATAATACGCCTTGTTGCGTATTCCCGCAAACTTCCCATTGACTGGTTGTAATGATTATTCATTAAGCTGATTTTAAAATTAATTTGAATTTCCTCATTCCAATATCGCTCAAGGAATCGATCTTTGAATGCCTTTACTGATTCGGGAAACTTATCAAATGTATCGGCCCATATCCTTGCATTGCCTTCTAACATTAAATATAATAATTGTATTTTACACCTTTCCGAAGTATTGAGAACATCTAGATGTCTTTCTGCTGCCTTCATAAATATACATGGATTTTCTTTCCCGTCTCCTGAAAATTTTAGTGATCTTGGAGGGGTAAATGGTACCGTCCCGCTTGCTGCAATTGGGGATGCCTTGCATTCTTTTATTTGTTCAATCTCTGTTCGTAGTAACACAACCTTCTCTTCACATTCCCGCTTATTCTCCTGCATTTCTTCCTTGACTACCGATTGTATCCTCTCAATTTTCTCGTCCTGCTTAGCGGTTCTATCATCTAATTGCTGGTATAGTTTATTCTCTAATTCTCCCCCCAAATTAAGTACTTGGGATTTTAATTCCTTTTTTTGTTTCCCTAATTCTTCGGCTGTCCATTGCTTGTGACTTTCCACCCGCTCCGCGATTTTGGCCATCTCATTCTTCGTTAACACAATTTGTTCTTCGGCGCGTCCTATTCGCCCCCCTATTGCATCTAATTTCCTATTCTGTTCTTCTGCCAACTTCCCAATCTGTTCCTCTACTTTCCTATTCAGTTCTTCAGCTAACCTCCTGTTCTGCTCCTCTGTGAATATTTTCTGCTCCTCAGCTGACTTCCTAATCTGCTCCACTGTGAATATTTTCTGTTCATTCTGTCCTTCCAATATCTTCCGATTCTGTTCATCTAATTTCCCATTTAGTTGTTCGAACATCTTCCTATTCTGTTCGTCTGCCTTCCTATTCCGTTCTTCTGCTTTCCTACTCTGTTCATCTAATAACTTCCTATTCTGTTCTTCTAACATCTTCATCAACATCTGCATTCCATTTGGATGGATATCTTCTCCACCCCCCCGATTTGAATTTCCTGCTACCTGAATCATCGGTGTTGACGTAACTTGTACATCTTTATTAAAACTGTCCCCTGACGTATCATCCAACCGACTTCCCATACCACTATCCCTGCTTTCCGATGACATGCTATTATCGATTCCTACATCTATCTCCCCTACTTCATCCGTCTTCTCTTCCCGGTCCAGCACTACATTTTGCGCCTCCATTCTGTTGCTTTGAGCTGTCCGATCGATTCTCACTACACTAAAATACCGCACAAATTTTCCTCTTGCCTCACCTACCAACAATACCACAGTTATCCTATGAATTAACTATACCCGCCACAATACTGTATATTCTTCGCGAATGGTTTAATTCACTCCTGTTTCAATTGCTAATTAATGACGAACAACCCTCATTCACCACCAAAAACACAATAACACTAGGTCAGTAGCCATATAAATCTCCACTCACCTACCAATGCATAAATATACTCTTTACAACACATATATTATTACCAATTACACATATACACTGCTAATAAACTTATTAACACTATTACATAAATGCTTTCAAATTATAGTAAATCCCTTATTAATTGAAATTACTTTTCAACACACTTATTGCTATATTATGTACATAATCATCACTCACATTTACATGTCATATCTTCTCCCTGAATTTTCCTCAATAGTATCATATAAATATTCACAATATACATTCACAATGCTGCTATATGTTTCCCAACCTGGTATCTTTTCTATTAAATTCCCCAAACTTTACCATCACCAATAAATAATGCACTACTGAGTGAACGTTCCCAGCAAAAAAATTTTGTGCACAATTTGTACAACACTATTAACCACCTTTATACTCTCACAAGAATTATTACTACTTCCCCATTTCTTTATTTTCAATGTTATTAAAAGTTGCCAAGCAATTCAAATATTATTAATATGTCTTACAAAATTTGAAATTCTATTACATTATATTATCTGTAATATGTATATGTGTGGTTTTCATAACCTCAGTAACTACAATATTAACTATATATTGGATGCACACAAATAATTGCCTATGTCAGCCCGCCATTAATTACACAACAACATTTTTTGTAATTATCAACATTTCATTATGCTTACTTGACTTGTGCATGTTTTTGCTAACACATGTATTGTTATTTTTTTTTGTACTCTATAATAATACACTTTGCACTGCCTGCTTCTCATCTATACCCTGCATTACTATACAACAATTACATGCACATTGTTTTCCAACATTTCACCAATTTCCCTAGGGCCACATTTCTTAATTATACGTTATCCACTTGTTCGGGCGCCAGCTGTGACATACCTGGTGGTGCCGGGTATTTTCACTGCAATACAACACTAAGAGAGGGTATCTTTTACGTGAATGGGTCCCTGGATAAGTTGGTGCAACGTTGGGGTGGTTAATCATAAATTAAAATACAATTATAAACAAGATTTATTTTAAATCAAATTTGTTATTTACATCATTAGACAACGTTTTTACACTCTGCCTTGGTACCAAGATTAAGAGTGAAATGCATTTCTCATACCTGTGGGGCCCCGATCGAATACCTATGATGTTCGTAGAACCGATCGTGCCGACAGGATTGTCGACCTCTGCTACTGCTGCGGGCCGTCAGCGTCGGGTGGCGTGGTAATCGCCCACGGCTGATGCTCCAACAATTCTTCCCCGATCAGGATCTTGACACCTCGGCTTCGCACCTTCCTCGAATCACTGTCCGTCAGTGGGTTTAATTACACAACCCGCGCCTACTCTCTATACTGGTCACAGTTCTGTACCGCGCGATTTCAAGAATGTTTCCACCGCGCCAACTAATAAGAACAACATCAATTATTCTACCAACACTAATCTTTCACTATACTGATACTTCTAATGTTCTATTTACACGTTTGTGATCTACTACAGTTTTCGATATTTCCACAGTTGCGTAGCCTGTCGACTGTGTCCATGTATTACTCGCGAGCTCTCGCGACACGTCTGCACTCGTCGCCGCCCCGCTAGCGTCTCTCTGGTCACCGTTCTGCCAACGGCTCTCGTCCGCGATTCTCGTAACGAACTTTTTGCACGTGCGCGGTGCCCAGTTCCAACCGAAATTCACACGCTAGCCTCCCGGCGGCGGTGGCACCGTCGGCGGTGGCAGCGGCTGCTCGCCGGCCCCGGCGCGCCGCGCTCAGCGCGCGCACCGCGCAGTTCAAAATAGCAATTGGTTTCTTACACTAATGATTTAATTAGTGTAATGAAACACATATTCTGGGTTTCAATATATATATATATATATATATATATATATATATATATATATCTTAATATATATAAATCTCGTGTCACAATGTTTGTCCTCAAAGAACTCCTAAACCACTTAACCGATTATAATAAAATTCGCACACCATGTGCAGTTCGATCCAACTTGAAAGATAGGATAGTTTAAATCTCAAATTATAGTCGCAATTTTAATTTATTGCTAATTTATTACAAATTTGATTGTTGTAATAATTGTAGATAATTGTGACTGTCAAATAATAACAGACAAATAATTAGCAATAAATTAAAATTGCGACTATAATTTGAGATTTAAAATATCCTATCTTTCAAGTTGGATCGAACTGCACATGGTGTGCGAATTTTATTATAATCGGTTAAGTGGTTTAGGAGTCCATTGAGGACAAAAATTGTGACACGAGACGAGATTTATATATATTAAGAATACAACAATCAGCTAGCTGACCCGGCCACGCGTTGCACGCGTTGTGCTGCCACGGAAACAAGGAAAACCACATCCTTCCATTACAGGCATATTCAAAGCTAAGACATTGGGGAGACTTTACACGGTACATCCAAAGCAACGTGAGTGCTTCTATTTACGTTTGTTATTGGTGAATGTTTCCGGACCAACGTCTTTTGAATTTTTACGAACAGTTAATGGTCGAGTATTCAATACATACCAGGATGCATGTCGTGAACTGAAATTGCTAGAAGACGATAACCATTGGGACTTAACGCTTGCTGATGCTGCGTTGACATCAACACCGAATAACATTCGTCAGTTGTTTGCAATTATTTTGACGACATGTTATCCCTCGCAAGCACAAACTTTGTGGGAAAAATATAAAAATTGTATGACAGAAGACATATTGCACCGAATTAGACAAACAAATCAATGGCAAAACATAGATTATACACCAGAGATGTACAATGAAGCATTGGTCTTGATCGAGGATTTATGTGTTCTTATTTCAAATTTACCAATTAATCATTATGGTATGCCATCACCTAATCGTCCAGCCACCTACTTAGTCAATACCGATTTACAACGAGAAAATCAATATGACCATGAAAGTTTAGCAACAATTATCATGAACAGTGAACCATTACTGGCAGCAGAACAAAAAATTATTTATGATCGGATTACGCTGGCTGTTGCTGCTGAACAAGGCGTTTTTTTTTCTTGGATGCACCCGGTGGAACCGGTAAGACATTTTTAATATCGTTGATTCTTGCCAAAATACGGTCGCAACAAAAAATCGCATTAGCAGTAGCATCGTCAGGCATTGCGGCTACTTTACTGGATGGTGGGCGAACAGCACATTCACCATTCAAGCTGCCATTGGACGTTCATAATAAACCAGATGCAATATGTAACATCAAAAAGAATAGTGGAATAGCTGCAGTGTTGCGGAAGAGTTCTATAATAATTTGGGATGAGTGCACAATGGCACACAAATATTCACTTGAAGCATTAAACAGAACTATGCAAGATTTAAACAGCAATAATAAACTTTTCGGTGGTGCTATCTTACTTTTGTCTGGTGACTTCCGGCAGACCTTACCGGTTATACCTCGCTCTACTTTCGCGGATGAGATTAATGCATGTTTGAAACAATCATTCTTATGGCGAAGTGTTGAAACACTTCGATTGACCATAAATATGCGAGTACAATTGCAAAATGATCCATCAGCACAAATATTTTCCGAACAACTACTAGATATTGGGAACGGTAAAATAGAACTGCAACCAAATACGCAATGCATTAAACTACCAGACAATTTTTGCACTGTTGTTCAGGATAAAAATGAATTGATTCAGAGTATTTTCCCGGATATACAGAATAATTATTTGAATCATGAATGGCTTAGTCAACGGGCGATTTTGGCAGCCAAAATCGTTGATGTTGACGAAATTAACTTCCAGATACAACAGTTATTACCAGGCGATATGATGTCTTTTAAATCAATCGATACTGTTGTTGATGAAAATGAAAGTGTAAATTTTCCGATTGAATTTTTAAATTCATTAGATATCCCTGGAATGCCACCACATAATCTTCGATTAAAGATTGGTTCCCCTATTATTCTCCTCCGTAATTTGAATCCACCTCAATTATGTAACGGTACGCGTTTGGTCATCAAAAAGATCACCGGAAACATTCTTGAAGCAACCATTTTGGCTGGAAAGTTTAAAGGAAAAGTGGTCCTGCTGCCACGTATTCCGATGATACCATCAGATTCTACCATACCCTTCAAAAGGCTACAGTTTCCAATTCGTTTAGCTTTCGCCATTTCTATAAATAAATCTCAAGGTCAAACAATGTCCATTTGTGGTTTAGATTTGGAAAATCCATGTTTTTCTCATGGGCAACTATATGTTGCGTGTTCACGTGTTGGGAAAACGTCTAATCTATTTGTGTTAGCTAAAGACAGGTTAACCAAAAACATTGTGCACCGATTGGTGTTAAATTAAATTGAATTCGAAAGTATTTATAATTGAATAGTACTTATATTTGTTATACAAATTAAATGGAAATAATAAATCTGATAAATTTTTATTTTGTACCTATTGATTTCTGCTTAATATCAAGTGTAAGAACATTTTAATTAATTGTGTTCAACGTACTTCCCCTTCAAATCTCAATCCAGTGAATTTGTATACCAACATCAATATTTTCGTCTTTATTGGTAAATAATTTCAAGCACAAACTTTCGCAAGCACAAACTTTGTGGGAAAAATATAAAAATTGTATGACAGAAGACATATTGCACCGAATTAGACAAACAAATCAATGCCAAAACATAGATTATACACCAGAGATGTACAATGAAGCAATTATCTGTTAACTCCAAATGATTCTAACAGATGTCGACACCTTTCGACTGGGTTGAGTAAGTAATCAATAGATGGCGCTGCTATGGTAAAAAATCAGCTCCAAGAATCAGGACAGCAGAAGGTCATGCACAAGAATCTCAATAACAGTGTAACGAACGTATTCAAGAGAATATCATAAGAACACTGTGACACGAGATTTATATATATTAAGATTATTTAACCTCCATTTAAAATTATTTTGCACTTATTATTTCAATGTGCTATGATAACATGTTTTTCAGTTCCTCTTTCTAATATTTAAACTATTATTATTATTTTCAGTCAAATGCCACCGAAAAAATCTAACCTCAACAACGCGAGCAGCAAAGGGTCACGACGCAAACGTGTTGAAAGAGCTCAGCAATTACCAGAACAAATCGAAACAAGAAATGCAGCTCAAAGAATCAGGACTGCAGATATTGGGAACGGTAAAATAGAACTGCAACCAAATACGCAATGCATTAAACTACCAGACAATTTTTGCACTGTTGTTCAGGATAAAAATGAATTGATTCAGAGTATTTTCCCGGATATACAGAATAATTATTTGAATCATGAATGGCTTAGTCAACGGGCGATTTTGGCAGCCAAAAACGTTGATGTTGACGAAATTAACTTCCAGATACTACAGTTATTACCAGGCGATATGATGTCTTTTAAATCAATCGATACTGTTGTTGATGAAAATGAAAGTGTAAATTTTCCGATTGAATTTTTAAATTCATTAGATATCTCTGGAATGCCACCACATAATCTTCGATTAAAGATTGGTTCCACTATTATTCTCCTCCGTAATTTGAATCCACCTCAATTATGTAACGGTACGCGTTTGGTCATCAAAAAGATCACCGGAAACATTCTTGAAGCAACCATTTTGGCTGGGAAGTTTAAAGGAAAAGTGGTCCTGCTGCCACGTATTCCGATGATACCATCAGATTCTACCATACCCTTCAAAAGGCTACAGTTTCCAATTCGTTTAGCTTTCGCCATTTCTATAAATAAATCTCAAGGTCAAACAATGTCCATTTGTGGTTTAGATTTGGAAAATCCATGTTTTTCTCATGGGCAACTATATGTTGCGTGTTCACGTGTTGGGAAACCGTCTAATATATTTGTGTTAGCTAAAGACAGGTTAACCAAAAACATTGTGCACCGATTGGTGTTAAATTAAATTGAATTTGAAAGTATTTATAATTGAATAGTACTTATATTTGTTATACAAATTAAATGGAAATAATAAATCTGATAAATTTTTATTTTGTACCTATTGATTTCTGCTTAATATCAAGTGTAAGAACATTTTAATTAATTGTGTTCAACGTACTTCCCCTTCAAATCTCAATCCAGTGAATTTGTATACCAACATCAATATTTTCGTCTTTATTGGTAAATAATTTCATTGTACTAAAGGGTTATAGTAGTAGAAAGTCAAATAAGGAGATCACCATATTTTTTTACAAATACCATCTGTGTGAAAAAGCATAGTGGACTCCGTGACTGATGTTCTCTTATTGTTCCTCTTAGATTGTTTACTATAATGTAATATAACAAAAACTTTAGCCACAGCAACGCGTGGCCGGGTCAGCTAGTATATATATATATATATATATATATATATATATATATATATATATATATATATATATATATATATATATATATATATATAGTGTGTGTGTGTGTGTGTGTGTGTGTGATGTATACAAATCCTTGTGACTGTACTAACTGAACGTATTTTAACATAACAGTACGATATCCGTTTGTCAAAGCAAATAATTCTTATTTATGTTTATTACCAAATAGAGAGGTACACCCCCTAATACAGTCACATAGAATATCACGTAATTAGTTTAATTTCACGTACAGTTAAAGATTTTGCACGTCGCTAAACAGGGTAGAAACGAGATGCGCCGAATCAGAAAAAGAAGTGTAAAGGAAAGTTCAAGAACATCTCATGCTGTACGGTGTGAAAACGTTTCTTTGGGTCCATAACTTCAAAATTCCAAGTTTTGAGGATTTAAAGTGATTTGTTTTGGAGTTATATAACTATTTTCGTTTCTAACTACGTTACTGTAAGGAGGGACATTGACTTCCGTTGAAAAAATTGTAAAAAAATATATTTCAAATTAAGTATATATTTATATCACCAAATTAAATTGTCACATACGTACCACACACGTCAGTAATAACGCCAATTAAAATGATAATGCATTCAATTATCATTCTTTATCAGATTTGAATACAACCACGTTTTCAGTGGCATTGCTTTAATTTCAATTTATTTAATAAATGGTAATCTTAAAGTGACGATCACCTCTTATAACAAAAAAAAAGTGGTTGTGCTGCAAGAAGGAATCACTTTCCCTCCGTGACCATTCGCCTGGCGTTCGTGCGCTGCTCCTCCCCCTGCCCCCCCCCCACCAGCCGTGGGCGAAGGGCCGTGGGCGAAGGGCCGTGGGCGAAGGGCCGTGGGCGAAGGGCCGTGGGCGAAGGGCCGTGAGCGAAGGGCCGTGGGCGAAGGGCCGTGGGCGAAGGGCCGTGGGCGAAGGGCCGTGGGCGAAGGGCCGTGTTGCGCTGCGGGCGGCGCGTGTCGCTGAGCTACGGCGGCCGACGCGACGGCCGCGTTAACTTCCGCGCCTCCGAATTATTGCGCCTATGAATCTTGATTAGCAGCCGGACGCCGCGCCAGCGCCGCCGCCGCCGCCGCCGCCGCCGCCGGCGTCGGAAACGCTTATCTACGCTCGCACTGGGAATACACGCCACGTCGTGCGCGTCGGCCCAGCGCCCGCCCAGCGCCAGTCCGCCCTCTCGCGCGGCGCGTCGACACTCTCTCGGCTGCCCTCGCTCTCGCCCACCAGCCCCAAATCCACCCGCCCACCTACCTACTTAGTCACTTACTCTTAGTCTCACTCTTACTCTCACTCTTACTCTCACTCTCACTCTCGCTCTCACTCATTCTCTCCCAGTCGCACTACTTCCCACTCTCTCTCCCTCCCACTCTCTGTCACTCCCACTTTCTGTACCTCCCACTCTCTCTCCCTGCCACTTTCTGTACCTCCCACTCTCTCTCCCTGCCACTTTCTGTACCTCCCACTCTCTCTCCCTGCCACTTTCTGTATCTCCCACTCTCTCTCCCTGCCACTTTCTGTATCTCCCACTCTCTCTCCCTGCCACTTTCTGTATCTCCCACTCTCTCTCCTTGCCATTTTCTGTACATCCCACTCTCTCTCCCTGACACTTTCTGTATCTCCCACTCTCTCTCCCTCCCACTGTCCCTCCTTCCCTCCCTCCCACTGTCCCTCCCACTCTCCCTCCCTCCCACTCTCCCTCCCACTCTCCCTTCCGTTTCTCCCAGTCTCTTGCTCTACCCTCCCCGTCCCTTTTTGTACGCCCACTTGACCACATACTCAGTCGTCCGTGCACACACAACCTCCCTACCTCACCAATCTCTTTTAGGTCTTTCGACGCTCGCCTTCTACCCTCTCCTCTCTTACCCATTCTCCCGCCCACCTGCCATCTTTCATCCTTTACCTCACCTTCTATCATTCCGTACATTTGCTTCGCCCGTGTTTGGGCCGTCCTCTGCCATCGTCGACTGCTTGAGTCTCCCTTCCGTCTTCGCCCCTCACTCCGCGGACGGCCCTCGCCCCCTCGCACCCGCCCGAGCTGTTCGCCCCCGTCGCCCGCCTTCAGCACGGCGCCGGAGCGGTAAATTGGCAACTTAGCATAAGCTACCCAGGCCGCGTCGTTGCGTGCTGGGCTAACGCCGACGTAATGGTTTTTGCTACCAACCACACGGAGCGCATAGCCCCTAGGAAGCTGTTTATTGATGGATCTCTGCAATTGAGCGCATCCGAGTCGTTGGTTTGTTAACGGTGTTCATCGTGGTATGTGTTCTGGTATACAAACGAAAATGTTGAAAAATTCACCATGCATTAATGTTTTTGACATTTTATTTTTTATTAAATGTATATATCTTTTTATATACTTGCCTATCGATTGGTGAAAAATAGTTCTTTTCTGTAATTTCATCAACGACAAACGGGAAATTTCATTCAGATTTGAGATGTGAGTGTAAAGGAGTAATCCGAATAAAATAATTTGTTTAATATTCGTTCAGTTACTGTCAATTTTATGTATGAGCGCATGTAGCGTATGTGATGAAAGAGAATGAAGTTTTGCTAATAGTGTAATACGAAATATTTGAAACGTAAGTCTCTCTCTTAATTTGCTTCCATTTGAAGTAACGTATGCTTTGAGCAGTGTACTTATAAAGTGAAACCTGTCTTGGAGAAATTACGGAGAAATAACTTACCGAGAAATTACGGAAAAATTTGGTAGCTAAATGAGTTCGCCGTTTAATCAAGATTTAGGTATTGTAGGAAGCTTAGATCAAATTTAAGTATTGTGCTAATTGCTAAGAAATAAAATAGTTTATTTCTGAAAATATTTTTATTTCAAATACAAAATATAACTTAAATAATATAGTCGCTCGCCGCCTCTTGATTAATCCCACGTTTGTTGTCACGCATGATCTTACTCAAAAATATACTTTTCCATTCTCATGGAAACGAACTCACAATGAAACAGGACTTGATGGTGCAATTACCATCCTGTAATTTTTTGAGAGTAGGATCGGCAGACGGACTTAGTGATTGTTCTTCTGCCTATTCGCGCACATGACTGCCTCAGCAAGTTGTTGACATGTTCCTACAGATGGAAAGCAGGGATTAGCAATTTTTACAAAAAACCTGTGGAATCGACGAAGTGGACTGTATGTGGAAGTGGAAGTGGACACGAAGTGGAAGATGTCATAGATCTTTTGTTAAAATCATCTTTTATCCGAAAAAGAAATTACTTTTTCAGTGAAATATGCGATAATAGATTTTACTATTTTCAGTAATCTGACAATGCGTCAAATGAATCTACTGAATCAATAATAATGTTCACCTCGCTTCCACTTATTTCTCTCTTCTTTCTCTCGGTGAAAAACCGTTTGCATAAACTTCGTTGAAACGATTTGCGTTCTATTTTCTATTGTTAAAAACCTATATGTACAATTATGTCAAATAAGCTTATATACATTAAAAACAGAGGCGCTCTAGAGGGACCGCTTAAAACAAGACAATATACGAAATGTGCCTGGCCGGGAGTTAGATAGTCTCCTAAAAGACGGAATATTTACATTGGTCTTAAGGGAAAATCAATCAGCTGAACGAAAAAATGGCTGTTAAAACTCTTAATCGAGGTGGCCGTTCGGGCAGGTTTCACTTCACGTGATTTGTAGATCATATCTCGAATCTTGTACTTTCTGGACTATCATCGCATTTCGAGGACACTATTAAGTTTTAATTTCTAAAGGGATTTAAAATCATAAATATATTGAAAACTTCGATTCTGAGTACTTTACGTAAAGAAAGTACTTTTATACAAAACACATCAAAAACCGAAAACGATTTTTTACTATGTTCAGATTATATATTCAGATATTTGGCAGTTATGTTTCAACACAAAAGTCTTCTATGGATTTATGTGCGGACATTCACAGAAACGGTGAACATGTACTGCTTCCTTGCGCCCCATTTCGTCTCACAAAAACTGAAAAAAAATCCGATAACACTTCATGTTTAAAGCATCCTCTGTTACACTTGAACATGCAAATGTTTACTGTGCTTTTTTTTATCTTTCGCCCGAGCAGAAGTTGTTTCAACTTAATAATCCATAATCCGTACATTTTATGGAAAAAGTTTGAATGCAGCTGCAAGTAGGGGTAGTAAATCTTGCGGCGGAAGTTGGCGGCAATGGATAAATCACGTTGTAGCCGAGCGGCGCCGCGGTAGCGCAGAGGGCGTCGGGGGAGGGGGAGGGGGAGGGGAGGAGCAGAAAAGAACATGAGAGGAAAAAGAGCAGCGAAACGAACGTTCCGAGAGGAAGGGGAGAAAAAGCTAGTGGTGCTATAAGAGCACGTACCGTACTTTCTCGCCGGTATTTTCAGGCGAAATTTCGTTACAAGTACTCAAATTTTCGAAAAATTGTACATGACATTACAGAATCTATCTATAAGCAACAGATTTCATTAAGGAAAAACATTTCTAACTTAAATATTTTAGTTGTAGGTAAGACATCGACAAATTTTGAATTTTTGCAATTTTCCAAAAATTAGGGTTTTTAAGGAGAAGTCACCATTCTTTTAAACGTTCTTCACACTATCCAACAACAAAATTTTAATTTTTAAATTTTTGAAAATGTCCCAGGGGCCAACAAATTATGGAAATGACATTAAATTAAAATATGTTTCAAATTCAAGGGTCTACGACATCAGCCAGATTGATTGGAGAATATTAACTTTGAGGAAAATCGGCCGAACGGTTAGCCGCTAGCGTTGTTCACAGACGATTTGCTGTCATTCAATTTGTCGGTATGAAAGACCTATAAAACGTGGATTCTGGCTAAACCACGTGTTAGAGATTTTTTCTCAATTTATCAGTGGGATTTATTCACATTTTCATTACAAGGGCCCAGTAGTAAGAGTTCTAAAAATTTGACTTTTTTTGCGCAGCCTTGCATAATTTTTTCTCTACTGCCTAAACGGCATAGTAGTTCTGAGGGGAAGAGAAGAAAGGGCACGGGGAGCGTAGGAAACGCTTGCGAATGATGGCCGTTGGAAAGAAAATGTTGAATGAAAAACGGCAGGTAGGATGAACAGGAAGCAAATTACGAGAGAATGGATTCAATAATGCACATTGAGTAAAGTATTGTTTTGTAAACGCCAGAGTATGAGAATGATGAGCAAAGGAGATTGTGGATGAATAGGAAAAGTGAGAATATTCCGAACAAGAATTAAAGTCGACATTAAAGAATAGAACGGAAATTTGCTTTTAGAATTTTCACAAAAAGGCGATTAGCACAAAGAGCAGGGGAAAATAATACAATCATGTACTTCAAAAGAAGAAAGTCTACAGGGTGAGGCAGGCGAGCTAGAGGAGAGAAGAGGGAGGGAAGACAAAAGCTGCAAAGAGGGAAACGCCAGAGAAAGAGGGTTGACAACGCTCTTCACGGGAGGTAGGCCGGGGAGGTCGAACGTGCGGTGGCCGCATCAGCAGTCGCAATCTTCCCTTTCAGAGAGAGAGCAGACCCCAGATATGCTCTCTCCGCCGACCCGGCCACCCCTCACACTGCAGGGGGTCGTGGTGACGTCACCGGTCGGCTTATGTTGGAAGGGAGCGGTTCACAAAGCAGCCACTAGCGCCTCTGTTCCCTCCGGCCTTGGTGTTCCCACAACCACCACCACAACCAACACAACCACCACCACCTCAACCACCACCACCATGGCTGTAGAGAGATTACTACAGGAAGGGTCCGCTTTGACACCTACTGCTTGGTCATTGGTGGCAAATAATTGCAAGTTACGTCTGTGCACACTTTTTGTGAGTGCTTTCATTTACAGTTAGCTCATTTGTAAATGGCTTCACCACTATCTCTTGCAGTGTCATCGCCCTACATGACATTCATTTCTTTCCCGACCTGTTAAAGCGGCCTCTTCTTAGAGTAATCCTCTTTAACGCCATCGCCTCAATCTAAAGCCGCTAACGCAACCACTTTGGCCACTACGGTTATTATAAACACCATAACTCAGATAAAAAGTAATAGTCAATTAATCACAAGAGATGTAACGAAAATATGGCCAAACAATTAAGAATAAAAAAAATGTAAATCAATTGAGTCGTATACTTTTACCCTTTATTTACGTTTCTAATGAGTTTTTCAAATAGTTGTACTAAAAGTGTTGATTAGTTCATTATTTTATTCATAAAACTCGGGAGTGGTTTTAGAGTTATTTTCTAAACTGGTATTTTAATATTGCTTGTGGTAGAGAGTGATTTTTGGTGTGAAATGTAAATCAAGAATGAAAAACGTTCTGAGAGTAACATGTGTTTCTCTCTAGGCTGGTTTGTCAACGGGGAGAGGGTGAGAACAAAAGAGCGGAAAAGCCAACAGGGTGAAACGCCAACGCTGTTCGCTGTGCGTTCATTCTCACGTTTTTTAGCCCTTTTTTTACAACGAATCCCAGTATCCCTCCATTCGCATCATCCTTTTTCTTTCCCCCTATTCTGTTGTTCTTTCGCCCGAATGTTTACGTTATCTCCTGCAGACTTCCATTGTGCATGTCGAGAAATATATCTAGGACTATTAACATTCTATTCCCGTTTATTCTTTGTAACATGAAAATATCATACGTTCAAATTGAACATTCTCAAAGCAATTTTAACTTCGTGCTTCAACAGGTTTCATTGGTATGATAATCTTTATTCAGCCTGAGATTTCTCGTCTCGTTCAGTATATTTGTTTCAGTCTTTCTGTCTACCGAATTCGTACATACCATATTTTTGTTATTCGCAATTTATCTGGTCTCTTTCTTACCTAGTTTGTAACTAGTCTGGTAGAACAACTCCAACACCACTTTCTGATGAGCATCATTGACTTTCCTTCCGCTCTGTAGAATAATATATTACAGCACAGTGTGATATCAATGTTTGAGCCATGATATGATGCCATGATATCAAAAGTTATTGAGATAATCGACTTTGGAATTACTAAAGCAAGGAAAATTTAGTTTTAATTTGCGGGATTTTTTCTCTAATGACAACTTCGACTTTGTTACGAGTCAGTTGCCATTTTGTTTAAAAGCTTGCCAATGGAAACAATATTAGTTAAATGTACGAAAGAATTCAATGATGTGAATCAATGAAATGGAATCTAAAGATGTTAAATTATGGTAGAAAAGAAGTGATTTTTAACGAAGAAAAGCTAATACTCGGAAATCTACATTGATATAAATATAATTCATTGATGTTGATGGAACTATTAACTTCTTTATTTCGAGATGACAAACCCTATATGTTAAATCACATGACGTGTCCGAAGGTGACAAATTTACAAATATACATTTTTATTATTTTTTTTATTCTAACAAAAGCCATTCAGCCTCATAGAATACATTATAAGTAACTAAATATCAGCCACCAAAAATTAATATTAAAACGATAATGAATAAAACATTCTTTATAAAAACATCAAATCGGTTGGCTACTGCACTTACCAAACCCCAACTTCCATAGGAAATGCCTGGTTGCAGCACTAACTAATGATATATCAAAATAAAGGAACTCAGGCGTTCAATTTCCGATCTCTATAAAATGTCACCCTTTTGCAAAATTGCAACATTTTTTGAACATTACTATTCGCTATTATTATTATTATTATTATTATTATTATTATTATTATTATTATTATTATTATTATTATTAGGAATGTTCCGAAATACGGACATATTTTGGTTGGGAGCGGGTTTTGGGGAAGGGACGTGTTTTGGAGGGGGGCGTGTTTTGGGGAGGGTGCGTGTTTTGGATGATAGTATAATTTGGTGTGGTCATATTTTGTGTAGGGACGAATTTTGGTGGGGGCCATATTTTGTGTAGGTTCGTATTTTGGTGGGGGGCATACTTTGTGTAGGTTCGTATTTTGGTGGGGGCATATTTTCGGTAGGGGCGTATTTTGAATAGGGGCTTATGTTGGGCAAGGGAGAATTTTGTCCAGGGGCAGAAGGTGGAAGTGGAGGCGGAGGCGGTGGGTGGAGAATGGAAGGCGCTGGCAGGGCGGAAGGGGCAATGGCGAGGCTAGATGAAGGCGGGAATGGACCATGGCAACTCATTTTGTCCCCCCCCCCACTACGCCGCAGCCGCGACTGCAGCCGCCGCCACCGCTGCCACCACCACTGCCGCTGCCGCCGCCGCCGCCCCCACCGCTACCCCTGCCGCCACCTTCGCCGCCACCCCCGCCGCCACCCCCATCGCCACCCCCGTCGCCGCGAGTTGGACCGAATGAAAACAACGACAACCGCTCTACACCTCTCTCTGCAATCGAGAACTGGACCAATAGGATATTTTTCCTGCTCTTCTTGGATTTTCTGTAATCGAAAAATTCCATGTTTGAGAAAAACAACAAGAGAGATAGGAGAACGAATGAGTGTTCGTAGTATGGGGAGTGGGAAATAAAAATGTGCAGGATTTTTCTTCGAAATCAGAATAATGTAATGAGATTTTCTTAGCAAATTGTGGTAACGGAGACACTACAGAAATTTCTTCTGTGTAGAAAATCAAATACTGAAAGAGTTGTTTCCTATGTTTGCTTATATTTGAATGTATTATTCAATGACTATTTGTGTCAAAGCGATTTGTTACAGAAATAGGGGATTTCGGTGGTAAACCTTAATATTCATAATCTTGTATTTTCTTCGTTATTAGAGTTACTTTTCACGTACATTATGAAATATTACGCCAGGTTAGATACAAGCCTTATTGTCAGTCTTTGTGACACTCAATCCGAAATGCCATTAATAGTATTCTAGTGCCTGATAGAAACGAAAGTGTCTAATCGAAAATCACTGTATTTAATATTATTTGAACACTAATTCATAAAAAATAGAATTTTTTTAAATACCCAATTTCGGCAAGGAAATTTCAATAATTACCCCCACCAAATACAGCGGTAGTATGCTAGAGTTTCAAGTGGAGATAAAATGCCAACAAGGAATCCTGCAAATATTAAATTTGAAGTCGTTTGCTTATTAATTTATTTAAAAAGTTCCACGTAAACAAATGGGCATTTGTCTACCGTCGTTTCCAAGTCGCACGAGTAGCTGAAGCCCGGGGGGGAAACGGATATTCTGGATGTGCTTTTGATCGGTTCCGTATCGGAGAGGGCGAGGCTGAGTAAATACAGGCTGCGAAAACTGCCTGCCTATAAACGTCCATTTCCTCTCGCTCACGCCCCAACAGCTCCCGCACCCACTGAGGCGTTGCTCAGAAGCCATCCCGCTCGCCCGGGGCTCGCCCGCGGGCGCCGTTCGCCGCTCCTCCACCCCATTCCGTGCGGTCGCCCTTCGCCCACACCGCCCGGGGCGCCCCCACCCCGCCCCGCCCCACCCCTCCCCGCCCCTCCCCGGCCCTCCTCGCCCCTCTCCGCCCCTCCTCGCCCCTCTCCGCCCCTCTCCCCCCTCTCCACCCCTCCCCGGCCCTCCTCGCCCCCCCTCGCCCCTCCTCGCCCCTCCTCGCCCCTCCTCGCCCCTCCTCGCCCCTCCTCGCCCCTCCTCGCCCCTCCTCGCCCCTCCGCGCCCCTCCGCGCCCCTCCTCGCCCCTCCTCGCGCCCGCCCGCCGCCAGGGGAGGCGCCAGACGAAGGCAGATTCTACGATGAGAAGCGGGGGGGGGGGAGAAGCCATGCTCAGTGCGCCTCACGTGATGAAACCAACCGAAAGGAAATTCACGTTTCCGAACTTATTGGAAAGAAGAGAAGTAGATTAATTCAAAGGGGAAATCACCAAATTGAAGAGAATTGCATTACTTTGCATTGGTTACTCACAATGAACAAACTGAATTTCCTGATAACGTAAGACGTTGATCATCTTGACGAACACGTAACTCCAGTGTAACTAGCCTTACAAAGTGAGACTCTTAAAATCTATATTTGTGATTATTCCAGGAAAATTATTGTAATTAATTAGAAATAATCGAGAGATCTAAGATGGCCAAGCCATTAATGCTATATAGCAGTGTTTTTCAATGTTCAGTTTTTTCAAATCTCAAAGATGAAGTTATGTGATGTATAATTTAATTGTGTAACGCAATTTTGAAGGTTATTTAGAAACTAAAAATATATGTATTGTATTAATTATTCCTCTCTTACCATCATTGACTTCTCGTGATCACCTAATATCGTGGAAGACTGAAATCAGTGCCAGGTAAGGCTACACATACTAGTCATAACTATTCGGTGTTAGTTATCATAGTGAAGATATGTTTATAAGTGTTTGACAAGGGCGGTTATATAAGTTCATTATTTCTCCCTTGCTACCTGTCAGAAATGACTTTCATCACATCACATCTAAAATCAATAGATCTCTTCATTATTTCGAACTAATTATAATATTTTTTTCTGGACTCCGAAATAAAAGAACCAATCACAAATAATATGTTTACATAGATCTTTCAATTCTTGTTAAATTGTAATTACATTTAAGATGGTCTGAAATTTTCAAACGTTCTTACAAAGTTCTTTTTCTTTGTGGGTTTCTAGTATAATTCATTGTGTTGTTTCTTCTTTGATTTCATTTCATCGATATATCATAGTGCGTTGTCAATCCAAAAATTGGAGCCCGACGATATATATAGATTATTATAAGAAGGGACCGCTTTGACAGCTTCTGGTTGACTTCTGCTGGCAACAAAACTACAAATGAAGCCGAGGCGATCAGTTCCTCAATGTGCTCGTCGCCATTTGTCTCACTAGTGAATGGCAGCGACACTACCTGTGGCAATGTTATCGTTTTCTTTGATGTTAATTTATTTCGCGACCTGTCTAACTGATCCTTTCTTGGAGTAACTTCTTTATATCTGCGGGCGAGTGGGCGATTGGGTGGTAGAGGCGTGGGTGCCGCGGGCGACAGGAGGCGGAAAGTGTGCAATGGCGCTGTGCCATTTGCCAACACTGCGCCCTTTCTATGAGGACTAGGCTCTCCTTCAGCATGCCTCACTAACTGCATGAAAGAGAAGTTGCGGCTTACTGAGCTCGTGGGAGGAGACAGAAAAAAATGTATCAGCAATGCTAGCCACATCACGGTCTTCGATTTCCCATTAATGTTCCTCCTTTGTTCTCCTCCTGCTGCTTTGTTTGTTGTGTGATTTTTTTGTATTCATTTTTTTCTGGTTTTATTATGCTATGTATTTAAGCAGAAGAATTATAGTGCGTTTTTGCTCTTTTTTCTGGTTTAGTGTGGTTAGGACCACTTAAAAAAACAAACTTTTTTCTCTATCTCCATTTATTTTATTTTACACCATACAATAGGAGCAATCTAAGTGAATTTACCCGTAATTTTTTCACTTTCCGCGATTTGACCAATTCCTCATTTTTCGTATTTTTCTTGCAAATGAGAAGCAATTTCTCTTTGTCTCAAAATCGGTTTAGTTTTCTAAACTCATTTATGTTTGTCAATGAAAATACAAAATTGCTTCCGCGATTATACTGAATATTCCTACCCACTCGTTTATTCGTCTCTTCTTACAATACCTTACAATATATTGTACCTTACGATATATTGTACAGTCTGCGTCGTGAGAAATCAGTAAATTCTTCAAGTGGTTTTCCTTTTAGGTAACGGAAGTTGTGAAACAGATGTGATGTGTGAAACAGAACTTAGCGTTCCAGCACACAAATTTTGTGTACTGCAAGACGGAAGACGTATCTTGGATACAACATTGAACGTATTTCGAGCATTTATTGCCATTTTTTAAAAACACTTAGCATGTATGTTTGTCAAATAATTACACTTGAATATTTTTATCTACTTTTTCTCATATTGTAAAGAAAAGTAATTCGAAAAAAACACATAATAGAAAAGATTACTCTTGGAGTAAACGTACAGTGGACTAAAGAAATGTTCTAATTAGAAACTATAATAGAAGATACCTGTATTGATCGAAAAAACTTAATTAAACAAATAAATTCCTTCTACAGCTTTACGTGCACTATAATGACTCTTGGCCATATTTCTGCATTTCAAACTATCTGTCACATCTTCTTCGTGATCCTGGACCAACCGAATGTCAGCTTTCTGTCGCCTTTTTCTACTCTGCTCTCCCACCGAGCAGCAAAAGTGCATCGGGTCAGTCCACCTGGTGGCCACCCCTCGCACTAAACACTTCCCGGAGGGGCCTCAAACGAGGGCGCAGGGCAGGTTGATGGTCGCGCGCTGCGCTTGCCCTAATTCGCCGAAAGGGCGCGGAAGGAGACCTCCACGAGAGGAACCGGACGTCAAAAGAGAGGAAGAGGAAGGAAAACTAGAGAAAGAAATAATGTAGGGAGAGAGTAAGCTTTTCGCGTCGCGGCGTTCGTAGAACGCGATCGAAAGGACTTGACGATTTATTTACTCTTCCAGAGCCACCGCCATTTTCTTTGCGAAGGTTTTTTTTACCCTCCCTGCGTGCACTTTAAATTTAAAAAAAGACGGACTTGCGTCGTTTTCCCTAGGGTCCACTTCTTTTTTTTTTCGTCATAGACTCACATATTTTTAAAAAACTGCTCTCACTTGGTCCTGCTTGATGTTTGTACAGAATCGTTTTCATCAAAACGCATTTCCCCAAAAATTGTTTGACTTGTACGACTAAGGACATAAAATGTACCAAATATATATTAAAGTATGAGGGTACAGTTGTGGGTAGTTTGAAGTTAAAACCCTAGCCTCTAAGCAGGTTCTGGCATGAGATTAAAATTTGATGTTTATTTTGTGGAAGCGATATCCATTCATTTTTTTAACAAAACCAAAATAATTTTGCTATCGTTAGACTCTGTTGTTAATCTTTCTATTTTCTTTACACGTTTCAATAGAGCAAATCATACGTAAGTCAACAACGCCTTAAAAAATAATTTGTATCAGAAATTGAGGCAATAATTTATTGCGATGGAAGCTATAAAATATCGATGATGTTTATTTTAACTGAGGAACACGTTTTAACAGTACTCTTGAGAACAATGCACGCTTTCTTCACCACCTTGCTGGAAAAGTGCAGACACCATTACGTATCGGCGGCTTCAACGACTGCCGCCCCTACAAACTCCTGGCCCGAGTTGGAGTGTCCCCTTGAGATTATCTTAATGGCGCACTCACGGAACATTAAGTGGAGGGCATTTCAGCTCTAAAAGCGCTGCCCTGGACCAAGTGGTCTCGAGCGGTCCCAAAAGTAACAAGAGATCTCCAGCAGCTATCGCTTCTCAACGGGAAATTCATTTCAAAATTGATTGGATTGAGTTTTGATAATGTTGAATACTGTCAGCCAAATACATTTGGAAGAACTTGAATCTTTAATATTCCTTCAATATAATATTCCATGCAAGTTGCGCTAGTAAAATATTGACGAGTGAAATAAGTGATTTTAATTTGTGCCTTCTCGAAAATCGAAATGAATATCATTCCATTTTATTTTAGATTTTGACCGCTATTTTGCAATACAGGGCATTGCTCACTAGGTGTCTGAAACATATTGCAGTATTTGACTAATTTGAGAAGAGACAATTATTTCGACGAATGGTAAATTACTTGCTGAGACACGAGGAAATATTTCATTAAAATAGAAGCACGAAAATTGAAAATAAAAACTATGCATATGAATGTTAAGGAGGACTGATGTCAACGTAAATTTTAATGCATTATATAATTTGTATTCCTTGTATATATTCCATGAATAATTCGTAAATTACAAGTTTATCTCTTAGAGGTAAAGAAAAATGTCTTAATGATTTTAATAATGTTACAAGATTGCGAGTTTTCATTTCGCCCACCTCAGGCGGAAGGGTTCGGTGTGATGCATGTTATCATGTGCTGCTTGTGAGCCACGCAAGTTCTGTCGCTGACACGAAAGCAATTGCATTTAGCACCATCTATCATCACTTCATAACAGGCATCCTATCACAAAATCAATGCAAGCCAAAGTACAGAACAATTCAATTTCCATGTCGATACGTCAAACGAAACGCTACCTTTATATCGTTTGTCCTTCATTCGAAAGCAATTTCCCGCAGCATGATGAAGCGACCCGACATAGTATAATGTATAGAATTCACAAAAAGTCAGACATCGAAGGGCACGTCCTCGGAAAGAAATCCCACCCAACCGCAGAGACCCTCACGTCAATAAATAACGTTTCGCCGCAGCAGCGACTCGGGCGCCGCCTCAGGAGGGCTTCCGCGCCAGTGAGCAGGCGGGAAGAACCGCACGCGGGAAGGCTGCCGAGCGCCCATCACAGAAACAGAACTACGCCGCATTCCGGCGGCCCGATTTATGTAGCGCGGACGCGGCGGCGCGGGCGGGCGAGTGGGCGGGGCGACCGAGGCCGCGAGGAGAGTCTGTCTGGGCGGGAGAGAGGGGAGGTATTCAGGAGGGTGTGGCGGGGAGGAATGGAAATAGCGGGGATGGATGGAAATGACGGAGGGGAGTGAATGGCGTGGAGGGGCGAGAATGGCGGGGAAGAGTGGGAATGTTGGGGATAAACGACAGTGGCAGGGTGAAAGGTATGAGAACGGGGAGGAGCTGAGAGGGGCTGGTCGAATTGCTTTGACTTGTTTTTTTGGAAGACACGCCGATAGCTACGGTCATTAGTACTGTTATTACAGTAAATTCTTTATTCCGGGAGATGGTGTACCTCCTTCACGGAATGGTGAAATCCAGCTCCGACCTACACGTCGGCTTGCGGGGAATTTAACCTCCATGTGCCTTCTCCATGAGGGCACCGCTCCAAACACGTCACGTTACGGTAGCATGTAAGTGTTTATGTAAGGGGAAAGGGCATGACCAAAATGAGGAAGAAACAATCACGCGCGTTCCGTGACCCATTTGTTAGGATACTGCTCGGGCATTCGCCTGTAGAGACAAAGGAAAACTACCGATTGGAGCAGCCAAAAGCTAGAATTCTTTTGAAGACAGTGGATGAATTTAGCCTAGATATGTAACTAGTGACTAAAATCCGGCACCGTCGAAATTCGAGCCCTAGAACCTGGAGAGGTGGCGCAGGGCATCTGCTGGTGTCACTGCAGTGCCTCTGACAGGGAGGTCTTAGATTTGTGACCCGACAATTTTCAACCCTAGCTTGTCAGCTAGGTCGAATTCGCTGTCTGGAGGAGAATTGTAGCGGCCGGCTGCTCTGATCTGTAATTTTCCTTGGTTTCTCCGATCAACACCAGGCGAATGCTGGAGCAATACTTTAACAAAGGGGCTACGGACAGCAAGCAATCTTCCTTCCTCTTCCTTGTCCTGTCCTCACAGCTTACTTGCACACTCTCACACTCACATGCACTACACAATCTCACACATGCCGGGAGACCGGTCGGGAGCTTAATGCTTGTCACGACTGGGGCGGTGCTCCGCTGTTGGGAGATACCTGGTTGGGAAAAGCCCGCTAGTCGACGGCAGGTCTTCTCTCACCAACTAGATCGCAATCATCTCCCGAGGTAAAACATGCACTACACTTACAGGACTAATGATCTTAGTAGTTGACGCGCTCCGAAACACTAACAATCAATCGAACCTTAGGGCCTCCCGATCAGATCCGCTTCACAGTCACTGGCAATGAAGGCTCTGAGCTATCTGGGCCGGTCGCGGGCCCAAACGCGTAGCCACAGGGCTGTGTGCGTGGCGCCACGATAGGGAGAGCGGGCGAGAGGAGAGGGGGAGTGTACGAACTGGATGTCGTAGAGGAGGGGAGGGCGAAAAGGGGAGGACGAGGCGGGGCGGGGGCAGCAGAGCGGAGTGAGCCAGGGTGAAGGGGCGGGAGGCCATATCTTTCGTTACGGTGCGGTGATTTGAATGGTGTGTTTATTTGCTCCTCGGCGGTGCGGCCCCGCCCCCGCCCCCGCCCCCGGCCTGAGCTGCGCCGCCGGTCCACCATGAAATACGCCGGCGAGCGCCGAAGTTTGGCTGAGGGCGAGGGGAGGAGAAGGGATTGCCGAAACCCGGTCGCGAGAGAATACGGGAAGGTGAAGAAAGTAGAGTTAAAAGCAGAGGAGACGAAGTAGAATGAGTGTGTGATAAAAAAGGCCGAGACCGCAGAATGAGTAGTTGGGGGAGGCGGCGATGGGATGGGCGAATGATCCGATGGAGAATGAAGGGCTCAAGCTTGGAATGAGGGCATGAATGGGGAATAAAGCTGGGGAGAAGCTACTTGTAATGAAGTTTCGATCTGAAGTAGCAGAAAAAAGGTAGAGGAAAAGGAAAAGAGAGAATGAAAGGAAAATTGGTGCCAAAGGTGGATGAAGGCAATATATTGAAATAAGGAAGTTAATAATAATAATAATAATAATAATAATAATAATAATAATAATAATAATAATAATAATAATAATAATAATAATAATAATAATAAATAAACTGCGATGGTTCAGAGGGCCACGATCACATCAACTCGAAACGGATCTATGAGCAAATAGGTCTTTACTCAGAAGAACGTCGTTATAACCAAGCTGGCGGGTTCAAACCCGATCGACCCCGTGGATTTTTAAGGACGAAAAAATCTTTCGTACGCCTTCCTTCGTGGGGGAAGTCAAGTCGGCTGTCCCATGTTAGTAGATTTACTTGCATGTAAAAGATCCTCAAGCCTAAATGACGCCTCTGAGCTAAATTCAAATCGCCTGTTTCGCGTCCCAAGAAATGCCTCCTTTCTCCGCTAGTTGATGAAAGGAGCGTAGCGAAATTTGCGTGGTCAGACGGAAGAGCGGGCTATGATGGCCCGAGTCTCGCCACGTAAAATAAGGCATTCATTCAATTCAATTCACCGTTTCCGTAAACAAAATGTACTGGTTAGGTTGGTTGTGTGCCCCCCGTAGGACGAACGAGAGTAGGCGGATGGAAGGGGAAAGCGCCTGAGGACCTTCCGCCTGAGGGAAAGTCCGAGGGGGGCGCGCAGGATGGCGAGAGACGTAGATAACATAGACTAAATAAACATCATTTCATCGAAATCTTACAACTAAATAAAAACAGAGACCCTAACAAAACGTGAGAATAGTGCTTCAGGCATGTTGACCCTTCGAAAACTAAATTTTTAGAAGTTACATAATGAACTACACACACGTGTCCTGGAAAAGGATCTATGAGCAAATAGGTCTTTACTCAGAAGAACTTATCAGTAATCAAAACGTAGTGGTTGCGTTGGTTGTGTGAGGAGTATGAGGCAGTATGAGGAGCGAGGGCAGGCAGATGGAAGGGGAAAGCGCCTGAGTACCTTCCGCCCGAGGGAAAGTCCGAGGGGGGCGCGCAGTGTGGCGAGAGACGCGCGAAGGCAGGACACTCCGGGCCGCGCCGCGCCGCGGCGTGACGTGACATCGCTGCGGGGGGGGGGGGGCGAAGGGAGGGGGATTCGGAAAATGTGGACGGCCGCCGCGCCCTCTGCGCCCCGAGGGAAGCTACCCCTCTGAGCCGCCGTCGATGTACAGCCCCTCGACGCAGGGGTAGGCGGCACCGCCGTGTCCTGGTGGTGGCGGTTGGCGTCTGGCCGAGCTTGCCGAAGGACTCTACCGGATGGTTTGCAATAGAACTGCTGTATTGTACGAATAAAATTTGTCGGGGAGGAATAAAACTCGGGGTAGGTAAACAGATGTTGCCACATATTCGGGCGGCAGACAAGTGGTTGTTCGTAAATCAGATCGTGACAATTTCAGCAGTGGCAAGAAACAAATCGCAATGAGAGCACACAACAATAGAAGACACTGTAACGCACACTCGGCATAACCAAGCAAGTAGCCTGTGTCCTGGAACGATATCGTAGGCTTCCGAGGCCAGGCACCATGTACTTGATCTGGGCTGTCCGGGTGACGCCTGTGTCATGGCTGTACTGAAGAGGATCGCGATATGTCGGTCGAAACGTCGGCACCTCAGCCTTCGACGCGGCCTTTGGCGTATTAAGAGTTGGCAACTCTGAGTGACATCATCAGAATTTGAAACCTCCGATTGGATAATGGAAACCTCTCACCCCTATCAGCCACTAGCTGTCAAGTAGACAGAAATATTATTCGGATAATAGTGAATAGTGAATAGGAGATAATTTTGGACGCATTGCGTTCGGACCTGCGCTCTAATATGTCTCTAAAAACTATTCAGACTCAAACGCTAAAATGTGAATTCGAGCGAACATATTTGCGACGGCGACGGTGTTGCGGTTAGCATATAGGACTGATATACCAAAGTTCGCGGTATCGAAGCCGTGGATTTTTAGGAAGAAAAATCCTTCGTACACCTTCCTTCGGAGGGAAAGTAAAGCCGGGTGTCCCATGTTAGTTGATTTACTGCATATAAAAGATCCTCAAGCCTAAATGAAGCCTCTGAGCTAAATTCAAATCGCCTGTTCGTCGCCCAAGAAATACCTCCTTTCCCCGCATAGCGAAATTTGCGTCGTCAGACGGAAGAGCAGGTGTCATCGCCTGAGACTCTCCACGTAAAATGAGGCATTAATTCAATTCAATTCATATATTCACTCTGAGCACGCCCAAAAATATCCGTTGTACAACCAGGAGAACAGTAAAGAATGTGACCTTCTCTGATCGGTTTTTACATATGGTCTTCTGAATATTTATAAGTAGATTTGAGAAACCCTTAGAAATTAGGAAGCTATAATCAGCAGACTAGATTTAATGTGCCATTCTGTATTCTCATCCACCCTGCCTTCCGTCTTTGGGTTCGCACAATGACATTTACGCGCGCACAGCTTTTAGTGAAATGAGGAAATCCGAAACGGGAGATGAAGCCGCAACGGAAGGGTGTGGCATTCGGGATCCCATTACGTGTACTGCGCTCTTACGTCGGATGTCGGATCGACGGTGGCTAGAGGATGGATCGAGAGTACGTAGCCGAAATTCACTTCTAAATGACGACTGACAAAATGCCATAATTTTATTGTAATTCGCGCAACATTACGAATGTTAATCCATATCTACGGGTAAATTTCTATTAAGAGAGCTACACAAAGGCAAATAAAAAACATGCTATGGCAAACAAAACCCGTAAATCGTGAAACCAGAAACAATGAATCGTTTCTTTAATTGATTACATTTCGGTATTCATAACGTTCTCCCAAGTTTTAAACATAAATTTTGTTTGTCAGCTTATTACAGAAAGTTTTCGTGCCATTCATGATTTTCCTCATCGTAAGACTATGCTCAACTATATTGGAATTCTGTAAGACTAAGAAATAGGCTACTCTTTGACTCGGTTTTTCAAATGAATCACAAATATAAATAATTACCTACTTTATTATAATTTACCGCATTTTCTTTTGGTTCTTATTACAACTATTTTCCTTAACTTACGAGTGAAGCCGAGAACTCGTCCCTTAAAATATTCCCCCGTCGCGGGGAGGAGCGGCGCGAGCTTAATGCGCTTCGCCGCGCAGTATTCTGCTCGCCCCCGCGCGGGTCTTCCCTCTCATAAATTTCCTATCAGTTCTCCATCCGCTTCAGAACCGACGTGGCATTATTGTGGCACGTTCGTATTCCACATGCATGCGCGCATTCGGGGCTCCGCGCCGCGCCCTCCGGCCACCCCGCACCACGCTCACGCTCACGCCACCGCCCGTGCTCCAGAGCCGTCCATACTCCCCCGTACCCACTTCTTCACGCTCGTTTCCGACCACACCCCGCCCGCTTCCCGTCCCATCCCCGCCTGCTTCCCGTCCGATCCCCACCCGTTCGCGTCCGATCCCCACCCGCTTCCCGTCCGATCCCCACCCGCTTCCCGCCCAATCCCCACCCGATTACGACCCGCTTCCCCCAAGCTCCTCGCACGCTCCCCCGCCCTCTCCCCCGCCCTCTCCCCCGCCCTCTCCCCCGCCCTCTCCCCCGCCCTCTCCCCCGCCCTCTCCCCCGCCCTCTCCCCCGCCCTCTCCCCCGCCCTCTCCCCCGCCCTCTCCCCCGCCCTCTCCCCCGCCCTCTCCCCCGCCCTCTCCCCCGCCCTCTCCCCCGCCCTCTCCCCCGCCCTCTCCCCCGCCCTCTCCCTCGCCCTCTCCCCCGCCCTCTCCCCCGCCCTCTCCCCCGCCCTCTCCCCCGCCCTCTCCCCCGCCCTCTCCCCCGCCCTCTCCCCCGCCCTCTCCCCCGCCCTCTCTCCCGCCCTCTCTCCCGCCCTCTCTCCCGCCCTCTCTCCCGCCCTCTCTCCCGCCCTCTCTCCCGCCCTCTCCCCCGCCCTCTCCCCCGCCCTCTCCCCCGCCCTCTCCCCCGCCCTCTCCCCCGCCCTCTCCCCCGCCCTCTCCCCCGCCCTCTCCCCCGCCCTCTCCCCCGCCCTCTCCCCCGCCCTCTCCCCCGCCCTCTCCCCCGCCCTCTCCCCCGCCCTCTCCCCCGCCCTCTCCCCCGCCCTCTCCCCCGCCCTCTCCCCCGCCCGCTCCCCCGCCCGCTCCCCCGCCCGCTCCCCCGCCCGCTCCCCCGCCCGCTCCCCCGCCCGCTCCCCCGCCCTCTCCCCCGCACGCTCCCCCGCACGCTCCCCCGCCCGCTCCCCCGCACGCTCCCCCGCCCGCTCCCCCGCCCGCTCCCCCGCCCGCTCCCCCGCACGCTCCTCCGCACGCTCCCCCGCATGCTCCCCCGCACGCTCCCCCGCACGCTCCCCGCCGTCTTATGCCCTTTTTCTCCCGTTTCCGCAGCTCCCACCCTCTCAAACACACACACACACACACTCTCTCACGATGCGCACCAGTCATCCCCCGCGCCCCCGCGCTCGTAGCGCTTGTAGGGGACACGCCCTCCCCCGAAATGCCTCGCGCGGCGCCGGTGCACTACACGTGTCTTCGCGGCCGCGCTGCATTGCTCGGCGGCGCCGTGGTGACGAGGGTAGCGGCAGGGAGGAGGGGAAGTTAAGGAACAAACGTGCTGACAGTTAAAACACTGTAACTATGTAGTGCTGTTAGAACGTAGTATATACATTCCCCTGCCATCTGTTTCAGGTAAAATGTGTGTTAATTATGCTTCGTACAAGTTTCTTATTTGTTAAATTTCATCCTCCCTCAAACATACATTCAGTTTTAAAGCAAGTAAAACAATGTCCAATTCCCAAAGTGATATAAGGCCAACTTTATAAGGGAAATTACATTTTTTCAATGATTATGTTAACTGTTATTCACTTTAATGTAAATCAAATCTAAGTACCTGTTCGACGTTCATCCAAATTCGCTTTCATAGTAAACTATACAAAAGCGTTAATACAGCATTGTAGGCTTTCACGGCCGGAAGACATGAAGAATATCCAAAAGCGTGTTAATGTTTTAGTATTAAAGCTTTGACACCACAAAATGTACTCTCCTTAAGGATATTTGATTCATATCTATACCTTTCATGACTATTTTTCCACATATATTTTACTTAAATATCTTATAACCGTTGCAATAATGATATTAAAAATAATATGATAATAATTATGATTGATGATGATGATGATGATGGTCTTTATTGGAAAGTCGAAGAATCGTTTTTCGTGGTTGAAATATTTGCTTTGAAACTCTTTACATTTTGGGACTTAGTGTGTGGGTGCGGCCCACAGTGGCGCTGCGGCGCGCAGAGGGCCAGGTGCTGGCGGTGCGCGGGCGGGAGCGGCGGCTATAACCTGCGTTACGACCCGGCCTCCGCCCCGCTCCGCCCTCGGCGCCCGTGTAAGTCATGCAGGCTTACCGCGCCCCTTGTTCGCCCCGCCGCCTCGCCCCGCCTGCGCCGCGACACATCCCGCGATCCTCCCGCGCGACGACACCTGCCCTCAGACACTCGCTTGCGTCGCCCTTCTCCAATGCCCACGCGGCCTCGGCGCCTTCGATGCTGCTGGCCTCTGAGGATCCCTTACATCTCCCCATTCTCCGCCCGTTGTTTCTCTCTCCTGTTTCTTTTTCTCTCCCTTCCGCTATTTCTCTCTCTCTCTCTCTCTCTCTCATTCCCTCTCTTTCTCCCTTTCACAACTCTCTTGCTTTATCCTTCCCTCTCCGCTTCCCCCTATCTCTCCCTCTTTCTCTTTTTTCTTTCTCTCTGCCTCCCATTTCCCCTCTCTTTCCCTTGTCCTCTCCCTCTTCTTCCCTTTCGCACTCTCTCGCCCTTTCGCACTCTCTCGCCCTTTCGCACTCTCTCGCCCTTTCGCACTCTCTCGCCCTTTCGCACTCTCTCGCCCTTTCGCACTCTCTCGCCCTTTCGCACTCTCTATCTCTCCTAGTCCCTCTTTCCCTTTCTTTCTCTTCCTTTCCCCTTCTGTCTCGTTACAATCGATGTCGATTACATCGTGAAAGAGTTATTACGAACAAAAGGAGAGGACTCTAATGACAAAGAGGATACAAGTGAAGAGGGTGTTAAAGTTGTACAACAGTCGTTCAAATATATAAAAACTGCACTAAGATGCTTTGAGAATGTAGAATTGTTGTTGAATCTAATTTGAAGAAAGAACTGGCTCTGGAGAATGATATGGAAATTTTATTAATAATATGTACCCAGAAAATGGCAATGAAAGTGTTATTTTATTGCTAAATAAGATACGGAAATATTGACTTCGCTGTGATTGCATATTTTACTGAAGTAACGAAACCAATAATCGTGGAGAAAGATTTTAATAGACTCGTCTGATATAGAGAACCAATGTTGGTTCCCAAAATTTGTTAACAATCGGAGTCGTCTGCGTGTACTGAAGACACGCTCACATAGCTCCGCAGTGATCGCGAGTGACATTTTAAAATCACTTAGTGTGAATAGAAAATGCGTTTTATAGAGTATTTTTAAATTAAGTTTTAGGAAAAGATTTGCAGGATGATCGAAAGATATACTCACTAGTTCGTTGGACGGTTTTAATATATCAGGGTATCAGTTCATAATATTTCGTTATACTGAAGGGATGGGGTATAATTGCGGTTGTAGAACATTTCCATTACTCCATGTGTTGAAGATGGTACTGATAACCAATTACACAAAAGCGCCAAATTATCATTATTTTCGACTTTCCTCCTCTATGCTGTTGAGTTTTAAAGCGATTATTCATTTCGCGTAATCTTTAACCTTTGCACATTTGTTCGTTGTTAAATTTGATAAGGATTCATGATATTTAGATTTATCATTTTCAGATTATCATTTTATGGTTTAACCTTTTTTAACCGAATGATTCTACCTATTTTAATTTAAAAGGTAACATGTTGAACAGTACACGTACTGCTGTGATAGTGAAAAATTCACATGCCTTTTGTATTCAATTACTAACTTCCCTATGTGACATTTCGGCGTCGCATTGTGTTAAAACACATTTCAAAAGTTGAGTTATTACCTAAATCATTGATGTGATCGTAAAATTTTAAAACGCTAATTATAAAATGCAATTAATTTGTGTGATTTATTGTTCACGTTATTTACATTCAATTAATATTGAAAATAGAGTGCTCCAGTCATATTAAACCTGGTAATGCTATGAGAATTTTGTCATTTGCTGATATTTGCATGTATCATTTGAAGGATTACTACGATGAGGCTTGCTTTAATTTTGCAGGTTTTTTACGTAATAATGCTCTATTGTTTTCAGACTGAATATAGAAGTAGGTATTGTGATTTTGGGTGTAATGTTAAAAAAATTAAAACCATTAGAAATAACTTGAATTTAATGATTTATTTTTCATCGTTCGTATTACCTCGTACTAACGCCTTTCAGTGAGTTCAATTCGTGTTTGTGTGCATTTAGGGAAATGTAGGATGTACCTTCTGCTATGAATCTCTTTCATTTTGATTTGCCTTTGTATGTAGGTATATCTTCAATTATGTTTATATTCAAACATATATCCTGATATTTTTATCGCAGTATTGTCTTGCGAAAAATTGACATTTCAGGAATTGTGAATCTTTTGAAGTATAGTTTCATATCGTACTTTTACCATCTCTGAATTGTGTTATTGCAACGAGGAAAAATCGTATAAATAATTCCCATCACGTTTTCCACGGGCTTTGCCAATGCTTTCCATTCATTTGGGAAACCTTGAAATCTAGAGAGGGATCCTTGGTTTACTCGTAAAACGGGTGACTCAAGCTCAGCTTAACCCAACTCCTCTCGGTGGCGTCTGGGTTTACGCCCTCGGGGTGCAGCTATTACCGTGAGTGGTCTGTTGGCACTCGGTTTCATTGCGTCATCCGGAGGATATCATCTCGAACAAGGCTTCGCCCTCGTGGCAAGGGGACATTCCCAGCGGAGCGCGCTTGTACTGTGCACTATACTCTTTAACAACATAGTTATGGCCTCTTGATGGAGATGGATATATCATGTAGGCGATATCGCATATTTTACCTGTCATACAATCAGCGCTGAAGTGACTCGATTTCGTTTTTGTAGCAGTTTCAAGAGTTCGCGTTTTTAGAATTGCTTTTGTATTAAGGTAAACTACTTAAATACATTTATGGATATATTTCACAAGAACTTTTTGAAAGATTCCAGACTGCCAATGTGTATGAGTGAACTGTGCGGACACGCAAACGCGTATGCGTGACTGGCCTGACACTGTTCAGACTTCTAAATCTAAGTGAGAATTCAGTTTCGCATATTCGCATATTTGGTAGTGAATATGTTGAAACCTACTGTAGTTTTATAGTATTCGTAATTTGAGATTTGTTACGTTATAATTAAAACCTAGAGGTACTTAAAAGTACAAACTTTCTCGCATTTCTGGAAATATTTATGTAATACTGTAATTTAAAATTGCTTTTAGTATGGAAGAGATTGTATTATAAATTGAAGGTAAATTTAGTTATTGCCATACTAAAAACTGAGTTACAACCTCAAAAAGTTCAATTTAACCAATTGAAACGAAATGACTGTGATACATATCTGCGTTTATTTCGATAGTTAGGAAAAGTAGTCATTTACAAATTTTACAACTGACTTGAATAAATATAATTTTTACATTATTTGCAGCACATTACATAGAAAAGAAAGAATAATATTTCACACAAACTTGGGTTCGTAATTCGAAGTGAGCTAACAGATTGTATTATAAATTGAAGGTAAATTTAGTTATTGCCATACTAAAAACTGAGTTACAACCTCAAAAAGTTCAATTTAACCAATTGAAACGAAATGACTGTGATACATATCTGCGTTTATTTCGATAGTTAGGAAAAGTAGTCATTTACAACTTTTACAACTGACTTGAATAAATATAATTTTTACATTATTTGCAGCACATTACATAGAAAAGAAAGAACAATATTTCACACAAACTTGGGTTCGTAATTCGAAGTGAGCTAACAGTGATTGCTATCTCTACTTTAAATATATTACCTTCCTTAAATCCATTTCCTTTCGTAAGAATTGTACCTGAATCATACGATCATCTCGACAGGCGACAGTAAAGAACATTGCAATATAATTTAAAACTGCCGTGTCGCCATTATCGAAACGACAGCACGTCAAACAAAGTACGGGAAATTCGAATTTACAATATCGATTTTTTTTTCAATTTTCGAAAATACAGGAAGTGAATCAAAAGTGGGGCCAGCGACACTTTCTTTACCGTTCTTCGCAATTTCTTTTGCAATTTTAAAAAATCAGAAATTTCAACAAAAAATAGACCTATTTAATTTTCTTCAGTGTTTTTTACGCAAACAGAGGACACAATTTAATAAAAATGTATGGTGCGTTTTGTAGAAAATTTCGAAAATTATTTGTAAGCTTCATGAAAAGTACTCAGAAATTCAAAAAAGTACAAAAATTAAAATATATATTTCAAATTCAAGGGGCTTCAAATTCCGGCCTATGTCTCTCAGCCTGCACCAGTGGGCACCTGCACGACTTGAGTGTGAGTTGGTGTGCCTACCTCGCAGGGGGAATGATACGTTATTTGATAGTCTAACGCCAATCTAGTGCCTCTTAGATCCAGGGTTTACCTACCGAAACTTCTTTCCTTTACCTCCGTTACCCGTCTACTATGTTAGTGCACTTTTTCTGTATTATCTAATATTAATAAAAGATCTGATTGAAACTAAAACTAGAATGTCACGGAATTGATGGTCTAATCTAAGATATTCTGCAGCTTCATTGTGCTACAAAGTATGTATCTAATATTTAAGTTGCTACAATTATACGCAATTGAATTGTAATTCATAAGTTAGACTTAAGCTAACTCAAATACATGTTTTTCGTGTAAAGGCCGAGAAAAATTTAATTGGTACCGACATTATGATTTTTAATAAAGATTGTGTAACGGCTAACAATATTTTAAACTTGGCATAAAAGAACTATTTTGTTCACGTCGCTGTTGCACTTCCCGCCAGGGCGCCTCCGCGTCGTGGCCCAGCAACCGGTGGCGACTGAGCAGCGCGCGGGCGTCAGACGCGTGGGGGCGGGGGTGGGGCACTCCAATAAACGCGGATTAATTCGCCCTCCATTAAGGGTAATGGAGCCCTGCCTGACCCGGCGCCTCCGCCTCCGCCGCCGCCGGCCGCGCGACGCCGTCAATAAAACATGCGATAAATACGCGCGGGGAGGGGAGCGACGAGGGCGAGAAATCGCTCGCCCCCACCTCCACCCCCCCGCCCTTCGCGCACTTCATTCCGAACATCTCTACCTGGTACAGGGTGTTTCGGAAATCGCGTGTCTGGAAGAAGGAGGATCATGTTTGATCATGATTCTGACACGGATGTGCGTGTCCGCTGAGTAGGTTGGAGAAGTAAGAGGGTCAATATCGCTTCCACGTCAACACAGGGAATACTTTTGAATCTCGCTTAAGATAAATTGCCTAGCCTTATGTGCCGTCTTAGTTTTTAATATATCTATCTGTACTAGAGGAGTTTTTCTTAGCAATGGCGCATACCCAAGCTCTCGAAAAGCTCTCAGACGTGTAAAGTGGGGAATCTTCACGTAAGCCAATTCACGAACACAGTTCAGTTTTCTTTTTTTTTTTTTTTTGCATCTCTTACCCGTTCCAGAAGCAGTATCCACTTCCCTCACTCTTCTCTGCTCTCTCCCTCGTCCTCGCCCTCGCGTCCGCCCTCGCCTCCGCCTCCGCCCTCGCCTCCGCCTCCGCCTTCGCCTCCGCCTTCGCCTCCGCCTTCGCCTCCGCCCTCACCTCCGCCCTCACCTCGGCCCTCGCCTCCGCCCTCGCCTCCGCCCTCGCCTCCGCCCTCGCGTCCGCCCTTGGCTCCGCCTTCGCCTCAGCCCTCACCTCCGCCCTCGCCTCCGCCTCCGCCCTCGCGTCCGCCCTCGCCTCCGCCTTCGCCTTCGCCTCCGCCCTCACCTCCGCCCTCGCCTCCGCCTTCGCCTCCGCCCTCACCTCCGCCCTCGCCTCTGCTCTCGCCTTCGCCCTCGCCTCCGCGTCCGCCTCCGCCTCCGCCTCCGCCCTCGCCTCCGCCCTCGCCTCCGCCCTCGCCTCCGCCCTCGCCTCCGCCCTCGCCTCCGCCCTCGCCTCCGCCCTCGCCTCCGCCCTCGCCTCCGCCCTCGCCTCTGCCCTCGCCTCTGCCCTCGCCTCCGCCCTCGCCTCCGCCCTCGCCCCCGCCCTCGCCCCCGCCCTCGCCCCCGCCCTCGCCCCCGCCCCCTCGCCTCCGCCCTCGCATCCGCCCCCGCCTACACCCTCAATTAATCACCCTTTGTCAGGAATTTCGCCCTTACACTCACCTTATATTGCCATCACACCACGTGCAATCCCCGGCTTTCATTGTCTCTATTCCGTTCCATCTCTACTCCATTGCTGCTTCTCTCCCCTCCCCCACTTGCCCGCGGGCTGCTGTCGCCCGCGCTTCCGCCGGCAGCCAATTTGCGCGCGACGGGCGATCGGGGCATCCGCCTCGTTATGAAGTTCGATTTCATTAGATTCTGAATTCCCACCAATCACCCACCGCCGCGCCGCGCGCCCGCCCATCGGCGCCTTGCAGCCGGCGCAATTTGTGGCTTCGCACCGCGCCGCTCCCAACCACCCACCAGCGACCGCTGCGCCTCGTCCACCAACTTCGCGTTGCCGCTCGGAGGCTCGCCAGGGCGCGGAAGGGGAGGACGGGTGCCGACCAAAACAGGCGGAGTAGATTGATAATAATGTGCAGGAAACAATTTGGAAGTATTGGGCTCGCTGGCAGATTCGCCCGATATCGGCGGTTCTCTCTCGACTGCGAGGTATCGCTGTGGTTGGACCTCTTCCAGTCGACTAGCGCGTTTTGGTACTCGGGAAAGAGACACGATGAGCATACTTGTGGACGTTTCGTTTTATAATTTGATAAGAGTGAAAAAGTAATAAGTGTAAAAGTAACCGTGAATAAATATTTTATTCCGATGTGGATATGGCTTTTATGAAAGTTATAATGACAAAATAAAAAATACTTGTTGTACTGCCCCAATTGTTACCAGAATATTTTGAAGCAAACCACAATGTGGTAGGCCAGATACATTTTTCGTCTTCGGGATTAATATAAAGAAAATAAATGTTTTTGAAGATGTAGCCATTCCCACTAGAAAAATGCAGCTTTGAGAGGAAAGTGTAATAATTCATATAGTAATTATTTTAAATATCAATAATATGCATCCTGTTTAATTAAAAAAGCAAATAATGTCAATAAGATGAGGTTATGTCTGCATGTCAATGTAGATTACTCTAGCTCTCAGTGGTAATCATGTTAATTTGTGTAATGATTAATTGTTTTCGCTCAAAATACCATTTAATGCATATTTTTATTTAATATTATATCATAATGGCACGATCTTTCGTGATTATTTGCGCTGAGAGTCTAACAACTCGTCTCCTCATAGAGTGGGGTGCCATTTTCTTTCCCGTTGCGGGCAGAAACAGAACAACAGACTGTCGCCGAAGGCAACATACTTGCTCTTGCTCGTGTCCTCGAGAAATTTTTTTTTTAAGACGGTGAAAGAACTGCGGCTGTTTTGCGGACTGCCGACTAAATATCCGTCCTCGCGTACACAGCGGTTAAGAGTGAAAAGATTGTGACAAGGATGGCTTTCGAGAAAATAATTTAACAAAGCGTTGAGGTTATTTATCTGTCGCATACATCAACGGCTATATTAACGGAACATTATTACAGTAGGGCACAGTACAGCAATATATTCTTTAGTGGAAATGACTTTTTTATTCTATATTTCATGTAATTTGGACAAATACAGAAAGTAATAAAATTTAACATTTTAACGTGAGCTGGAATGGTACATAAGTGAATTGAACTTCAAATATTTTTGACGTTGGAAGGCCCCATGACCTCGATGTGCTATTTGTTCACCCCTCGCGCCATCCCTGCTCGTCAGTGGCGTAGATTAGAATTCGCTAATTGAGTGGCGCTGCCGAGAAAGAAGGCACGTCGTGCGCTGAGCTGCAACACAATTTGTTAATGGCCCTGAGCCGCCCGTCGAAAGAGGATCTGAGGGATTTGCAGCGCTGCGCGGCTCCCATC
Organism: Gryllus longicercus; assembly: GCA_038098605.1. NCBI lineage: Eukaryota > Metazoa > Arthropoda > Insecta > Orthoptera > Gryllidae > Gryllus > Gryllus longicercus. Next base: position 59,659 of record JAZDUA010001198.1, on the reverse strand, counting down.
ACCGCCTCCGCTGAGACGCCGTGGCTTCCACCCACTGCGGGAATCGCCCGATTGCACCACGCGACCACCTTCTCTCACACCGGCTTCCCAGTTAATCCCTTTCACTTTCGGCCACCTAAAAAGGCATAGCTCCATTACATCTCGGCCTGGGTTTTGAGATGGGAAAGGAAGAAACAAATTAGTTTAACAATTAAGCGCACATAGGGCAAATAGAGATCATCCCACCTGTCTAGAAAAAACCTGGCACTCTTGTGAACGACGCAGGAGCTTCGGAACTGAGCATGTCACATAATAAAAATATGATTATAAAAAATTAATTTTTCATATTGCAAGAGAAGGCTACGGCCTCTTTTTTCAGTATTTGCTAGGCTGTCCGGGTGACGCTGCGTTCATGGCGAAGGTGCCGAAGTTTCGGTCGCCATTTGGCGACATTGCTCAGGGCGTAAGCATTACAGACTAGTAAATACTGACTCCGGCCGCGGAAGTCTACGCTCTCTTTTTTTTCAGGAAGGCAGGACTCCTTTTCCGCCTCCTTAGATCATTCCACGGAATATGTAGAAGTCTCTTTCAATCAATTAAGAACATTCGATGCAGTCGAATTCCAAAATAAGAAGCTTTCCTTACTCCACTTTACTACAAGAGTAGTAAAAAATGAACGTTAAAAGGAAAATGCCTTATTTTTCTCTTTAAAGGTATTCAAATAGCGATTTTGGAAACACGGATTTGAAACATAAAGCGGAAGAGCAATTTTGGAAACATTGATGCCCGAGAGAGCTCTTCCTTGTTCTGACGAGAAAAATCGAACGGGATGCAATCGAGCTTGGGAAACCTGCCTTTTAACGGAGGTCGGAAAAAGGCTTGGGAAAAACTGGTCGCGGTATGCGAACGTTGCACTCGGCGGCATACTCTGTCTGATTTTCCTCGAACTATTCGGCAATTATTTTACCATAAATACACTAACTTTATTATTCAATATTTAAGTTACTTATTGACCTTAAAAATTGCCCTATTTAAATTCCGAGGTCGATTCGCCTTGATAAAATTTGTTTGTGGGTTGGACAAGACCGTCTATAGAGATTCTCGGTAATGAAAATTTACGTACGGAATATTTACTTATATTTGGAATTCAGGAAATTTCCTTACTATTACCAGTAAATAATAATATCTACTTCAAAAATTATGTAACATTGTAAAATCTGGTTCTTTGCTTCACACAAACAAAAAACAACATACATTGCATTTAATATAATAATTTATAAGACCAATAACAATAATAACTCTGACGTTATTTAATATTTCCCGCTTCTTCTTCATTTTACACATGGCCATTATCTATTATTATTTTATTTGAACATTTATTAAGATCTATTCCAAAATTTTGTTTTTATCCATTACTCAGATTTATATGTCCCATTTAATAACTTTCTTGTTCGAGTCCTCTGCGTTCTTGGCCGTCGCTGTCATGTCCACTTAAATTTCCATTTTTAGCTTAGACAAATTCTATCGTGGCATGTTCCTTTCCACTCACAGATTTATACTCTGTTACATTTACAATATTTCTACTATCAACAATTTACACAATTGTTATGACAATCTTGGAGAACTTTCCATCGCCATCCGATCATCACAGAGTCGGATTCCTTTTGCTCTCGTCTGCGCTTATCATCTGTTTCACCCGATGCGCAGTAAAGTACCTAATTGCGTTTCTCTTTAGTTCTATTACGCAGGTTCACCCCCTTCCTCGCACGCAATCTCATTTCTAAGTGGCTAACACCGCCATTTTATTTAGTTATTCCTTGACTTTCGATCCTTGGATTCGGTTTGTAATTTAAATATAAATGTAATGTAAATAAATTTAAAATTAGCTGAATACCCACGAAAAGAACGTGACCGTATATTATTCATTTCGCTACAAATTCCACTATTTTCCCTTTATTAATCACACTATCTTCCCTTACATTTTCATTATTTATCACTCTTCATATAATTCCATTATATCGTGTTGTGTCTGTCGTTTACCTTTTTAGTTTATACGAAGTTTGTTTATCTTTTGTTTACCTTGTGATAAATCATCAGATTACACTATATAGATATCTTCGATAACAGAAAATCAATTGATTCTCGTTGTCATCCCGTCTTACTTGGCCGTTTCAAAACTCATTGCACTTTCTCACTTCGCATTATGGCATTTTATTTTTTCATGCGATATCCATTTCCGTGATTTCGCGCACATTTAACTTCCGTCATTGGCTGCAATGGATAAGCGGCATAGTTTCCTTTCCAGCAATGTTGACCGGAATGTCATAGGGGTTGAGTTCCGGTTGTGGAATATTTCCCACACTAGCTACATAGCTAGGTCGGGAGCAACCAGCAGCACATACAATCAGTAGCGCTGCGTGAACATTCTTTTTCCGAGAAGGCTCCAAACCAAATAAATGCGTATTAATAAATACTAATTTGAGCTGAGTATAAAGGACTAACAATTACATCATACCTGCCATATTTTAATAGCTTTTTGAGTTGTTTCTGAGAATTTATTGTATAGCTTCTGAGTTTCTGAAGCTGCGTCGTCCAAAACAATATACTGAAATAATAGAGTACGCTAGTATGTTGTAGCCAATACTAAGAGCTCCACTGTTGTGAGGCCACTTTCATCTCACGAAAGCAGTCGTCACAGAGATAACATAAACCAAAGTTATGTTCACCGAGAGACCGTTAATAATCCGGGCGAGTTCCTCTGTTCATTATGGAATTGGACAGCGTTTATTTGTGTGCTTCCAAAAATAATATATAATGAAATAAATATAACGAATAAGTGTGCAATTAGTTTATTGTAATTACTAATTCATTTATTTCGTACTGTGTTGTTGATTTCACTCGCAAGAATACTTCAGATATAATTTTATCTATTATGAGCATTGCTAAATACGAGTATTTACTTTTGGCTTTAAGCAAACTTCTTAATAACAAATCTCCACCCTGTTTGAGCAAATAATTGTTTTCCAAACGTGTGTGTTAAACGAACTGAAAATCAACGTCACAGATTGTCAATAATCGTATTGTCAGCAAGTGAGGGTTGCTTCCTGTCACCCGCGTTATTAAGTTTCAACAAGATGTTATTTCCGATAAGATGGATTAGTACGGGTTCAGGCCCTAACCGCAAATGAATGAGGACTGAGTCCTGACTCATTGAGAACTGACTCAATGAGAACTTGACCGAAGCACATTTGTCTCGCGATGGACTCGCGTGCTTCAGCAACTCCCTGTGAAGTTGGGTGCGGTGGCTTGAAATGAGACTCCAGCTTTATGATTATTAGGAAGCCCTTTTGTAGAAATTTAATATTTCGAAACATTGGCACAACTATGTTTCTCTATTCTCAATGATCTATCCCATGAAACAAGTTTAATTCGTAATAGTTTGTGTTAAAGTTAACGGCTTAGCTAAAGTTAAGCCCTAATGAAAAAATTAAATATTTCGAAACGTTGCCACAACTAATTATTTATCTACCCACAATGACCAATCACGAGAACCAAGTTTAATTCATTATTCATCCATGGTCGTGATTTTACAATGGATAAACTATTACGTTCGCCCTGAAGCAAGTCTGGATGTCACCTTCAAAAGTCGAGGCGCGGGCTGGGGCTGGGGCTGGGGCTCGGCGAGGCGCGTCGTGTGCGCTGGTGCGTCGTGTGCCCTGGTGCGCGGTTCGCACCTTGCGGGGCGGCGGCGGCGGCGGCGGCGGCCCTAGGGAGGGCGGCGGGCGGCTCATGTGCAAGTCTAATGGGCACTCGCCCCGCGGAGCTCCACAGCAGCCGAGGGCGGTGCGCGCCACCCGCGCGCCACACCTCCGCCACTGATACAGACTCCGCCCTCGCGCCGCCGCCACGACACCGAGCGCTCGTCGGGCACGTCGTGCACGTCGGGCACGTCCTGCCTCCCTTTTGTCATCCTCTCGCCGCTGACACAGACACTAACACGCCAACCGCCTCCGTCGCTTACGCCGTTGGCTGCTTTGTCGCCGGCTCCGCCGCCACCTTCACCACCGACATCTACTCCGCCGCTACCGCGCTTTCATCACCACCGCCCTTCACTCCACTGAAACCGACCGGGAGAGGTGGCTCAGGCATCAACTGATGTCACTGCATTCCATCTGACCAGAAGGTCCTAGGTGCGAGTCCCGACGGTGGCAGGCATTAGCTTGTTAGCTAGGTCGAATTCAGTCGCTGTCTGGAGGAGAATTCTAGCAGCCGGCTGCTCTGATCGGTAGTTTTCCGGGGGAAACCAGACGAATGCTGGAGCCGTACTCTAACAAATGGGCCCCGGACCGCGCGCGATCGTCTTCATCTTCCTTGTCCTATCCTCACTCCTTATACACACACTTACATTAACAAGCACTACACTATCAAACATGCCGAGAGACTCGTCAGGAGCTAAGAGCTTGTCCCGGCTGGGGCGGTGCCCCGCTGGTGGGAGATACCTGGTTGGGGAAAACCCCGCTAGCCGACGGTAGGTCGGAGCCGGATCTCGTCATACAGTGAGAGCAAACTCGCGAGCAAAAAGCATACACTACACTTAAGGGACTAATGACCCTGGTAATTGTCGTGCCCGGAATCACTAAACAATCAATAAATCACCCACCACCACCGCTCCCAATCCTACCACCACGCCACCGCCGTCTCTTCACTCTCCGTCGCCACTGCTATCACCGGGATAGTAACGATTAGTGCATTACTTGCATTATCAGATTAGCGATAATCTATTCAACATCGATCGATATTCAACATGCATCATTGACCGCATCGCTCTCTAGGAGATGTCTACCACGCGGTGTCCTGCAACTGACTTGCTAAACATCACATCAATTAACTACTGCGTTGGTTAGACTTGACTAGAGGCAGTCTAAATTAACAATACACTCTCGTGTACGCTGTAATAACATTAAATGAGCATATGTGAAAATGTGTACTTTGAATAACAGTTGGCCCATTATTATTTGTATTTAGGATTGTTCTGTATCCAACTGATGACGTAGAGTAGAACGATTTAAGTTAAGAATAGAATGATAGTAATGGCCTGCACAGATGCTGATGAACAAAGCACACAGAATGGTTTTCCCAAAACTAGCACTCACACAGCTGAAGAACAACAAATAAAATTCTCTCTGGCAATTCTGTAATACATAAAATATTTTAATAAAAACATACTTATGAATACAGTAATAACATAAAATATTATATATAGAGAAATACTCTACAACATTTCTTTACATACCAAGAATATCAAAAACATTGCTGTTTAATAACGTAACATGTGAATAGAAAATATTTAATGGCCGGCGACCTTTTCTTTGGAAGCTGACTGTGTTGAAGTCGTAGGCTTTCGCGGGCGGAGTCATGTACTAAATGATCTTGGCTGTCCGGGTGACGCCTCGTCGAAGGCTGTGTTGCCGACATTTCGACCATCTTATCGTGGTCTTCTTCAGGGCTGGTCTGCAGGCTTGGCAGACCAGCCCTGAAGAAGACCAGCCTGCAGTCCAGCCCTGAAGAAGACCACGATTAGATGGTCAAAACGTCGGCAACACAGCCTTCACCCGGACAACCCAGCGTCACCCGGGCAACCAAGATCATTTACTGGTCGTTGTGTTTGCTACGTTCACCATAGCCGATGTTCACTGCAACCGAATCCTCTAAAAGTGTTTGTATCAGTGACTTAAGTTCACTATAACCGATGGTTTACTACACCCGAGTCCACTATAACCGGAGTCGACTGTATATTCAGTCGGGCATACCTGGTGCACACGCCACCACTCCCACCACAGCCGGCTCTGCTCCAGGGGCATTCCGCACGCCGCCGGGCGGGGCGCCGCGGGCGTCGCCGAGGGAGCGGGCGCCAGGTGGTGGGGGAGGGGGGAGGAGGGGGAGGGGATGCGGGGAAGACGCCGCGGGGGATCGCAAGCGCGCGAGAGGGCGCATTGGACCGCACCGCACGGGGACGCAGCGGCGGCGGCGGCGGCGGCGGCGGCGGCGGTCGAGTGGACACGCGATCGATCAGCGAGGGTGTACACCCGGAAGCCGACGGTCGAGTGTAAGCCAACGCGCCTAAGCGCTTCTGTTTATGGTAGTAATAATATTTGATTAATGCTAAAAGGGGGAAAAGGAAGGGAAGAGTATTATTTAGTACTTAAAAAAATTGGAATGAAATGTTTCGTTGCGTAATACGTGTTACGAAATAATCTAGCATTGTCAAATGTGGCTTTCACCGGCTAAGTTAGATCGAAGCTGCTGCATTCTGCTAAATTAGTGCTAACTCGGGCTAGGACGCACCTTCGTGCGTCATTTGAACATCTATCTAGGTTCTAGAGAGAGTAGCAGGTTTTAGATACTAGCTAGATCGAATTCAGCCACTGTTGAAGGAGAATTCTAGCGGCTGGCGCTTTTGATCGATGTTTTCTGTGCTTTCTGCGATCAATACGAGTTCAGTGTCGGATCATTATCCTAAAAAAATGGGCCACGTGGCACGAACGATTTTTCCTTCCTCTTCCTTATCTTATCCTCACCCCATACTTACACACCGACTTAATGCACCACACTACCACACATGTTGGAAGACCAGTCGTGAGCTAGCCGCTGATCCTGTCTGGGGCGGTGGCCCGCTGGGGGAGATACGTGGAGTGGAAAATTGCCTCCCGCAAACTTATGTATAGATCGGCGCCGGGTCTCACCATCTAGTGGGGGGGGAACACCGCTATCCTCCGGGAACAACTTTTACTACACTAACGGGAATAATGACCACAGCAGTTGACGTGTTCGAAGACGACAATCATTCAACAAATCAATGTCCCTTTCAATTCATTCGACTCACCGTTTGTCGTCTTGCTATTTGTATTTGTATTTAGCGCTTAAATGTCCATTAAGGGTAATTGACCTCGGCATCGTTAGATCTCGGCGTTTCTACACGGTCGTCCAATCATCGCGTAGTCTCGAATTCGCCTAACCTTCAAGACTTCACGTAGTTAATAAGTTCGGCTAGCAACGCCGTTTTTGCGATCGGGGCCTTTCAGTAGAACCATCCCAGCATTCGCCTGGATGACCGAGGGAAACCACGAAAACCTCGGTCAAGATGGCCGGCACGGGCATTGAATCCGGGCCTTCCGAATGCGAAGTCAGAGCGTCATGCCCTGATCCACTTCCCTCGCTTGTTGCCATTTGCCTTACAGCGAATGTAATCGCCTGCGTAATTTGTATGCGATTGAAAGTGTGTCTCTGGAGCGTGAACGCTCGCTAGCAGATCGCGAGCGCAGAGCGGGTGGGGGTGGGGTGGGGGTATCGAAGGGGCAAAAGCTGCTCCATCGGGAAACGTTCCCACGGTCGCGAGGAGAGTTATGCAAGGAATAGTCTGTGCCTGGAGAATACTGCATTATTGGTTACTGCTTTTCTGCAGGTTAGTTCTACTCGTCGATAGTGACTGGGGATTTCCCTAATGAAACGTCATAAGAACAGTCACAGATCATGTTTGTCCATTCTATAAAGTCAGTTCAGTTAATGATAGTCGCCCACAAAAGAAACCATGTACTAGTAAAAAACAAAAACTTCTACAGTAAATTTTCTATAGTAATTTTCTAAAAAATCTTAGAAATACCGTAGAAATTGACGCACCGGAAACACTTCATTCTTAAGTGGATCAATGAAGAGAAAGAATCCCCTCACAAACAATCGAGAAATTCAGCGCCAGATCTCCCGTGGCAAGAGGGGAGGAACACCGCCACATTCCGGCTAAAACATGCACTTCACTTACGGTGGGGAAGACCATGTAAATAGACGCACCCGGAAACACTTCATTAATAAGTGGATCAAGCAAGCAAGCAGCAACGAACTGCAGCACGGTCGACGCGCGGGTGTTCTGGTGGCGAAGAGATAGCTCTGGAGCGGGGCGACAAATAAGCGTCCGCCACATTCCGGCTATAACATTCACTCCACTTACGGGGTTAAACACCATAGACATAGACGCACCCGGAAAGTGGATCAAGCAAGCAAGCAAGCAGCGACGCACTGCAGCGCGGTCGACGCGCGGGTGCTCGGGTAGCCGAGGGACAGCGTGGGCGCGGGGCAGCTGGCGCGGGGCGACAAATTGGCGTTGGCCGCGACCCGCGTCTGTCGCGCGACAGGTCGAGGAGGGCGCCGCCCTGTTTGTTTTCTTTCCAGCCCTCCGCGCATTCGGATTCGCTACGCCCCCGCACCCCCTGCCCCAAACGCCCGCGCGCTTGCACTTCCGGTGCGGGGCGGAAGTGCGGGGCGGTCTCTTCCGGAGGGCGACGACCAAGGGCGATCGATTTGCTGGCTGCCTAGTGCCCCTCCCCCGACGACCTGTGGTGGTGTCGACCACGGTGCTGTCTTTGGCTTGTTTGAGAAGTGTGATCACCAACAAAACAGACCGGGAGAGGTGGCTCAGGGCACCAACTGATGTCCCTGTAATGCCTCTGACCGGGAGGTCCTGGGGTCCACTCCCGACGGTGGCAGGATTTTTGACACTAGTTAGATGGCGAGGCCAAGTTCTGTCAGTGACTGGAGGAGAGTTCTACCGGCCGGCTGCACTGATCCATAGTTTTCCGTGTTTTTTTCCGATCAAGGCGCATGCCGGAGCGGTATATGGAATGGAATTAACATCGTTAGATAATACATTTTGCAATCTTAATCATCAACGCAACGGACGCTTTGTGCCTGAGATGATAAGACAATACTACACTGTGGAGAGAGAGCGGACAGAGAAAGAGTGTGGAGAAGATTCATTCCGGAGGAACAAAAAGAAAATCAAAGAAAAAGTCTCCAGCAGTGGTCGAACAATTTCATCACGAAAGTACTGAGAGATGAATTTGCAGAATTTATTGAAAGCCAGAACGCACTAAATATGTCAAGATGCATTAATACGTATAAATACCTATAAAAGCACACAAATAAAAATATTCACGTGAATTTACAAAAATGAAAGCGAAACTCCAAACGTAAAGAAAGTAGTGATGGGTGAAACGAAGGAACGCCACTGGCGGTGTGGGAGACGCCGCTGGCGGGGTGTCGGATACGCCGCTGGCGGGATGTCGGATACGCCGCTGGCGGTGTGTTGGGAGACGCCGCTGGCGGTGTGTTGGGAGACGCCGCTGGCGGTGTGTTGGGAGACGCCGCTGGCGGTGTGTTGGGAGACGCCGCTGGCGGTGTGTTGGGAGACGCCGCTGGCGGTGTGTTGGGAGACGCCGCTGGCGGTGTGTTGGGAGACGCCGCTGGCGGTGTGTTGGGAGACGCCGCTGGCGGTGTGTTGGGAGACGCCGCTGGCGGTGTGTTGGGAGACGATACAGTGCGAGACATGCGAAAGGGACGTGAAGTGATGCGAAGCGTTTGGGGCAACGTGAGGCAAGACGAGGTGCTGGAGGCGAGGCGAGGAAAAGCGAGGGGCGAGGCGAGGCGTCGGGGGCGAGGCGTCCCCGAGGAGCCGCGTGGCGGGCGCCGGGCGTCGCAGGGGCGCGGGCGCGCCGCCACCGCTCATTAGTGCGCGCGCCTCCGCTAAGCAGCTTAGGTTTTTGCAGCCGGGGCGCTCCGGCCGGCGAGAAGCGCCGACGTCCCTCCACACTGCTGCTCCGTCGCAGCCCCGCCCTGGCCCCTGCCCCTGCCCCTGCCCCTGCCGCTGCTGCGTCGCTTCACTGACAATTGCCAACGCCCTGGAAATGTTCACAGCTTTGGTTTTCAAACTCTGCGCATACGTCAGAAAATGAGAAATGATGAATGTAGATGGCAACATTTTGGGTACAATTGCAACCAGTCTGTGAAATTGGTGTAGCAAGTGTCGATGAAGCGTTCTGGTCTTCTGTTGCCATCACGCTTCACTATCACTTGTCCCCGGTGCCACCACCCTGAAAATGTTCACATCGTCCATTTTCCAAAATCCTGCTCTCTGCATTCATCACAAAATGACAAATAATGAATGTATTGTAGATGGTTGTATTTCGGGTACAACTGAAACTAGTCTGTGAAATTGGTATGGACATCTCTAACGTACGTGAAAAGATAGGCCAAAAAAAGGTGTAGGTGTGAACACCTCCAGAATTTAAAAACCTTGGGAGACCACCAAAAAGTAGAAAAAAGGGCGTCGAAGCCGAAATCGGGAGAAGTGACTTCAATAATGTAGACTAGGAAAATCTAAAGGGATGGAAGCTGAGAGGCAAGAAGTAGTTCTTACGAGAGTATACATTTTCACAGCGCATGCCAAGGATCTATCCTCGTTCCCAACAAAACTACAGGGTGCAAAGATACGTGCATTATTATCGCCGAGTGTAGTTTTGTGTAAAGTTTTCCCAACTTTGCCCGATGAATATTGGTAGTTTTTGTGGGAATAACAAAATTGACGGAAATCAAGTTCCTAAAAATTGAAAGAACTGTGGTTGACCAAATTTACGCGAGCTCTGCCACGCGTTCTTGTTTCACCTGCCCATGAACCTTCTCAATCACGTTTGTGGCAGTCTGCCTTTTAGTTCAGCAAGAAAGTGCAAACATAGAACTCGCCACTCAAAGCGTCTCTACCAGTTTACAAAGGTGCTGAAAAGCCCTTGCGTCCCCTCCTGTAATGTACACGCTTCTACAGTGTAACAAGTCCTCTTGCGTTTTCAATAGTCGCAGTCTTCGTTCTTCGTTCCATTGTTACCGTCTTGAAACCCAACACTACACAAAAGGATTTCTTTGCTCTTTCTCTTCGGTGATGCCTCACCTGACCTGTGTGTTCGTTAGTAGCACTAAAAGTATATTGTCTAGTACTAAATTGTAGTACCTAGAGACAAAAAGACGAATTTTTCTTACGAACCAAATATTAAATATTATGTATTGTGTTTTGAAACGTTTCAGTCAGGTATAAGTTTCTAAATGTTAGCTGTATTTATTAGTATTATTTATTACTATTAATTATTTGACTTATGACGTAAGAGCTGTTCGTCAGTCGATTTGGAAATGTGCCTTACATTGCAAATGGCTTCCTAAGGTACCCATTATTGTTTGATCATTGGTATTGATATTATTATTCCAGTAATAAAATTGCACCACTGCATAATTTTACATATAATAAAGTACGAAGAGTCTGTATATTGTATTATACTCTAATTTTTAATTAATATATAATCTTTGAACATACAATTCCTTTCTTGTTTCACAAATAAACAACCGATGTCGCATTAAGAAACTATTTGCTCAAAATCATGTTTTTCTGGGGTATTACGATCTGCTCTGATTACGTTAGGATTTCCTGACCGAAATGTTTTATATCTAACCCTCTTCCTTTCTAATACACACTCTTATATTTATGTAACGTACTCTTTCCCTGTCATGTGTACAAGTCTCAACAATTTCTTTCTTTTGAAAAATTTACAATCCATAAATATTTCGTTTGTTCTCACGTTATTTGTGTTGAACGGTGATATAAAGGAGAAAACGAGAGGATTAAATTCGCGTTTATTGGAAACATTATACATCGTAGTCTAAATTGTTATATCCAAAAAAGAACAGCGATTTCTAAAACTGTTTTTTTTTATTACCACAAGCCAACAAGAGATTCACTAATACAAGCCAGGTCGAACAATATTCCGGGAGATATACCGTAGACGTTGCGATGTACACTGTTTCACTGTAGGAAGAGTCCGAGTTCGTAGCCGTTCTGTAATACACTTTGCTTATCACTATACACGCTCAGGCAGTCACTTCTCACTGCCTACCACTCGCCGGGCACCGCTCTTGTAGCCCGCCCGGGCTGAAGGTCCGCCGGCCAGCTGCCCGATAAGGGTGGGTTCTCCGGCTCCGGGGCTTGGCCGAGCGTGACGGAGCTGCGGCGTTAGTAATCGGCGCCCTCTCTTGAGCGGCGCCGGGACCACTTTCCGGCGGCAACTTTAAAGGTTATCGTTCGACCATATCATAAATGATGCAATACTGCGCAAATTGACGCTCCATAAACGTAATGCGCGGGTGTTGGCGAAATGTCTCGCTAGTGAACCCTAAAGATGGGAAAGCTGGTGTTTACGGCAATTTACTTCGCCTAAGCCTGTGAGCTACTTAATATCAACAACTAAAGTACGTAGTGACTAATGAGAGTAATAATGTGAATGTTATGTTACGTATTTGAGGTCGTTAAATTCACGAAATAATAACACAATTTTATATTATATCTCGATGAAATAGTTCGTATATCTATTATTCCACGAATTAATATTAAAATTGAAGTTTCATATCGTATGAGATATTTTGTGATTTATATTACCTGCAAAGGTGTTCCAGTTATGTTTGACGTTTGGCTTAAAATGGAAACGTTACATTTCCAGTGCATTTGGCATTTAATCGAGCTTTCAATAAAATTTGCTTTATTAACTACAAGAAAAGGTGAGTTCAGTTAAAGAAAGCAATTAGTCTAAAAGATAAAATGAGTAAGAAATTTAATTAAGATATTCATCTTATATATTTCATAATATCATTCTTATCAATTTTAGCTCTTAGCAATGTTCATTTTTTAGAGCCCTTTAAAATACGTAACTACGACGGTTATATATAGCAAAAGTAAAAAAAAAATAATGCGTGAGATTTCATCGATTTTTTAAACCGTTTCAGTATTACATCTAGGATATGAACAATATTTAGTATAATTTTTGGTTCTATAAATTAAGAGTTTTTCATTCGATAGTTTTGGAATCAAGTTACAAATAAAGTCTAGAAGTCATTACAAAGCTACCGTATATTATTTTATTACTTGTTTGTTAATCGCATGCTGTCATATTTATTTGTGTAGTGGATGATGGCAGTTGTTACATTCCACAGAAGGTGGTTCAGAAAATAATAAATAAGATATGCCGAAAATTCTTTCGATTTTCATATACGTTTTATATTATGTATTATTATCAATTAATTTTGGTTTAAATTTTCTCTAATTGTGAGGATAGTAATACATAGTTCACTTACGTTTATTGTACAAGGTAATAAAAGCACTCAACAGCTCACTTTATTTGCCAAACTGATCACTAACGAGCTCCTTTAAAGAGAACGAATGTTAAACTCAGTTGAAACAAATACGCCCCGAGTTTTTCCGAAACTCGCCTTCAGTGAAAAAATATATCTGCCTCTTTAGACAATCTTGCCCGGGCGCTTTTGTGTCTCTCGCGGGCGTGACGTCACCGTCTGCCCCCTTGCGTGGCGCCCTCGCCCCTCACGGCTGTTTGACACGCAGAGTCGCCTCCCCGGCGCCGAAGGACTGCGTCAGACGCGACGGGGACGAGGAAGGCGGTAGACGCGCTCGCAAATCCAGCTGCAATTCCCGAACTCCATAATAATACGCTGTAAAGAAAATTAGTTTAACGGAATACTTATTGCTATAAGGCGCGTCAACTACTTATACTATGTGATCAAAAGTATCCGTACACATGGCTGAAAATGACTTACTAGTTCGTGACGCCCTGTATCGGTAATCCTGGAATTCAATAGGGTGTTTGATGACAACTTCCACTCTCGCAGACATTCTTTCAATCAGGTGCTGGAAGCTTTTTTGAGGAAAGGCAGCTCATTCTCACGGAATGCTGCACAGAAGAGAGGTATCGATGTAGGTCGGCGAGGCCTGGCCTGAAGTCGGCGTTCCAAAACATCCTAAAGGTTTTCCAGTGAGTACTCTGTGCAGACCAATCCATTACAGGGATATTATTGTCACTCCGCCACAGGCCGTGCAGTATGAACGGGTGCTCGATCGTTTTGAAAGATGCAATCGCCATCCTCGATTTGCTCTTCAACAGTGGGAAGCAAGAAGGTGTTTAAAACATCAACTGTACCATGACGTGATAGTTCCGTGATAGTGACTGTGCCGTGCCCGACTAAACAACAAAGGATGCAAGTCCCGTCCACGAAAAACACGACCACACCATAACACCACTTTGGACTTGTCCGGATACTTTTGATCCCATAGTGTAGGTCGTTAGTGCCTTAAGTATAGTGTATTTTATATCTCAAAATATGACGGTAATTTTTTCTTGCTGGTAAGTGAGATTTGGCACCACTTATATGTCGAAGTAATTGGCTATGTAATGGGGAGAAGAGAACTAGAAGGAAGATGCGATCCCGTGGTCCGTACGAACCCTTAGTTAGGGTTCTGCGCCAACATTCACCTGGTGCTGATTAGAAAAACTACGAGAAACTACTGAACAGAGCTGCTCGCCGTTGGATTAGCCCCCTCCGAGCTACGAAGTTACTGATGAGAAGTCGACGCCGTCGGTGCTCAAACTCTACGATCTCCAGATCAACGAAACTGCAGATGCAAAGACGTTGCTGCTGAAATAACGAAGCCGGTCAGATTCGTTTGAGATACTGTCCAGAGTTCGACACATGATGACAGGTAGCTGGCCGATAGTCCCCCAATACTAAAACAATAGTGCCTAGTACAGTGGGCCCTTTTGTCCCATTTGCGAAGGGCGCTTAGAGAGCACTTCAAGTCGCCTTCAGGCCTAGAAACGAGGAAGGTGTCGAGCGCAGTCGACATTAATTTGTTAGTTGCTACAAATTCAGAGGTTGTCTGGAAGCGTTTACCAGCGGCTGGCTGCTCAAATCGGTACTTTTCCGTACTTTCTCTGACCAACACCCGGCTAATGCCCGAGCAGTACCCCCCCCCCCCACAAGACGGACCACGGACCACGCGCTATCTTTCCTTCCTCTTCCTTGTCCTATCCTCCCCCCATATATATATATATATATATATATATATATATATATATATATATATACACGCACTCATCAGCCACAATCTCACCATCCAGCGGGGGAAGATCATCGCCACCGCCCACGATAAAACATATTCACCACACTTACGGGAATAATGACCTTAGTAGTTGATGCGTACGAAATCGCGAATCAATCAATCCATCAAGCAGTCGTCTGTCCACCTGCAATAAACGGTCTCGTGCAACTTCAACCGCGCAAAGAAAGCTTCCCTCGTCATAGTATCTTTCTTTCCAGACGTCTTATCCAATCTGTTCCAACAGGAACGTAACTCTCAGCCTATTGAGACTTAAAATTAATAAGTGTTAACGCGCAGCAGTTTTTATTTTCTGTTACAGCCAACAGACTGACACCCTGGTCAATATGCCTGACCTCGCACGCTTCCTTCAATTTATCCATTTAAAGAAATTTCCGGTGACAGAGGGCTGTCGATAAACTAGATGAAATCATGTAAAATCGTGCACCAATGATCATTTTGTACTATCTGAGGGACATGTACCCTCTGGGATTGCTTAAAAACGTTTTTAAAAAATCCGTCGAATGTTCACTCCATTTAAATAAAATAGCACGGCCTAATTAGCGTGCAAGAGTAATAATAATAATAATAATAATAATAATAATAATAATAATAATAATAATAATAATAATAATAATAATAATAATGGCGAGGCTCAGGACATAGGGCCTGCTCTTCCTCCTAACCACTGAATTACCAGAATTGAAAACCTGCGCAAATTAATTCGGCCATTTTTGGTCAGAGGAAAAGGTGACTTAAATCGATCTTTATATATGAGATCTGAGAGTTTCACGAAAACGTGACAAATTGCACTTTGACTCATTTGAATATTCATGTCAAATGTAACCCTTAGCATCCTATCAGCTATATCGTTAAATAACTCTTAAACAAAAAGGGGCTTAATTTATAAAATTTTGAGACTAGAGGATTCAAAAAAACGTTTCTCAAATAGTGTCATACAGGATGAGATATTCTTGGACATTCTATTAAATTTTTCCTGGTTTGACAGTTATCAATACTTCAAGGCCACCTAGATTTCAACCCTCGGTCATGGTGGCCACCCGGTGATGGCGTCACCTTAGAAAACTTAGATTACTCTATCTTATAATATTTATGCTTTCTGTGAACATCGTGGTTTGCGCAGACTGTTGAGGTTTATTTGCATAATTATTAATTCAAGATTCGCTCACGCAGCAACAACTAGAAGTACTATTAATAGTTGCTTGATACCGATGAAGATTGTTTCGTATGCGTGTAGTGAAAACATTTATTTAACGTTTTGCCGAAGTCTACAAGTTCTGTGTACCTAATTGTGGAGGGATGTGGGTGTACAGTGAAGAGTGAAGACGTATCTTGTTAGGTTTGGTTTGTGTTTTACCTGTACCAGTATTTTCTTTATCAGCAGTAATTCGGTGAAATTTCAAGTCAGAGAGTTCAGTCCTGTAGCTTTCTTAAGAGCAAAAACATTTTAAAATATTTTTGTGACTATTACGAAAAGCGAAAAGATAACTGTCAAAAAATATTGAATAATTACTTCAAAAATGATTGAGAGTGCTGTGAGTTGTTCTAAGAACTCTCGATAATACTTAATAAAACTTTAATGAAAATTTCTTTTTCTCATGAATTGCATTATTTTTTGATATTGTGTTAGTACAACGAATGATGCATAAAACGTAGGATTTGTTGTTGTTGTTGTTATTTTGAGATGCAATTTGAGGAGTTGTATGGAAGAAGCGCGGAAACAATCGCACATCCGCCCACTGCGGTGCGGAGGACGTCGTCTGATTGGGGGGGGGGGCGGCGAGGGCGCCGGGGGACATGTGCAGTCAGCGGCGGCGCGGGACGAGGGCGGCAGTGAGCCATCTGCGCTCGCGGATCTCCTCGTTGTTATTTGATGTCTCCGTTTCTTGTGTCGTGTGCGTCTTCGCAGCTCCCGCCCTCGCCCCACTTCCCCCTCTAGGCTTTCGAGTCACCCCACTTCCGTCTCCGCGCTCTGTCCACTCCCTCGCCGCATCCCCGTCCCTGCCGCCCTCCGTCTCGACCGCCCCCGTCTCGGCTGCCCTCCGTCTCGGCCGCCCTCCCTCTCGGCCGCCCTCCCTCTCGGCCGCCCTCCCTCTCGGCCGCCCTCCGTCTCGGCCGCCCTCCGTCTCGGCCGCCCCCGTCTCGGCCGCCCCCGTCTCGGCCGCCCCCGTCTTCGCCGCCCCCCGTCTCCGCCGCCCCCCGTCTCCGCCGCCCCCCGTCTCCGCCGCCCCCCGTCTCCGCCGCCCCCCGTCTTCGCCGCCCCCCGTCTTCACCGCCCCCCGTCTCCGCCGCCCCCCGTCTCCGCCGCCCCCCGTCTCCGCCGCCCCCCGTCTCCGCCGCCCCCCGTCTCCGCCGCCCCCCGTCTCCGCCGCCCCCCGTCTTCGCCGCCCCCCGTCTTCACCGCCCCCCGTCTCCGCCGCCCCCGTCTCCGCCGCCCCCGTCTCCGCCGCCCCCGTCTCCGCCGTCCCCGTCTCCGCCGTGCCATGTTTCTTCGCCACTGTTCGAGCGCCTCTGTTCGAGCGCCCCTGTTCGAGCGCCCCTGTTCGAGCGCCCCTGTTCGAGCGCCCCTGTTCGAGCGCCCCTGTTCGAACGCCCCTGTTCGAGCCCCATCGTTACCCACATTTTCGTGGCCACCCGCACGCCAGCTATCATTTGGCACCAGCGCTCCTGTGTCACCGCTTGCTGTGCGTACGACCCTCAACTTCGCTCCCCTCTCTCGAGCCTCCTTCCCATTCGTAGTCAGCCGCCGGTCTAAGCGCGTTTCATCTCCGATATCTTCCTCTTGATTCGTCCTCGACCAATTTAGTCCCTCGCTATGAGATTCCTCACAAGAAACTCAGACGACTTTGTGCCGTTTTTGTGTATACAGGATAATTCGAAAAAGCGGTGCTCAACTTCACAGCGTTGTTAAAATGATACCTGATCAAGATTTGCTTTCACAAAGACACATTTGTTAACATGTTTGCCTAGGGAACTTAAAGATCTAATCGCTTTAAGTTTTGGCGTATTATACAAAATTATGAGACCAACTATTCTCCGTAATTGCGGAATAAAATTAAGTTAGAATTTTTTAGGTTTTTGGCTACTGATTGGTAATTTTGAGAGACAGTATTTGTTTGCAAATTAACAGAAATATTTACCCACTTGGTATTTCAAGTAACAACCATTGCAAGGTTGAAAAAAAATTTCTGTAATATGCACATTATAAATTAATTTGATCTTATGGAATTAATTTTGCTTTGAAATGCTTCTGGGAATTTTTGCAAAAGGTTTGTTCACTCTTAGTACTTTCCAGTGCAGTTTCATCACTTTCAAACTTGTATAGGAAAATTTCAAATCACCCTGGGTAGGATTTGAAAAGAAGACCTCCATTTCATCACGGATTTTGCAGAAAGGAGGTGAAGTCTTTGAAAATTTTAACTCAAAGTTGATACGTCGAATTGTGGCCTCGAAATATCTCATCAACTGTATAAAACTTCGCATATCGCTCGATTGGTTTTCAACTGCTGGAATATAAGGAAAGTAAGCTAGACATGGTTGGAAAAACACAATATGCTTGCGAGATTGTGTTTTTGCCTCGAGTAATACGATAAGTACAGGAGATGAAGTTTATTTACTGGTTTCATCTCTCCTGAGAGATATCGGTTTCTCAGGCAGAGTACAATGTTCTTTATGTAGGAAATTCCAATGTATCTTTT
The DNA here is from genome assembly GCA_038098605.1 of Gryllus longicercus. NCBI lineage: Eukaryota > Metazoa > Arthropoda > Insecta > Orthoptera > Gryllidae > Gryllus > Gryllus longicercus. Next base: position 41,152 of record JAZDUA010001198.1, on the reverse strand, counting down.
CATATCCAGCCAGTTGTCTGCAGTCGATAATCCCTCTAGAGAATACTCTTTCTGCCAAACAGAGAATGTTTAAATTGCCATTGCATATTAAAATAATTGAAAAAATAACAAAAAATATAACTTTTAGCCCGACCTTGAAGACAATATAGATATTGTATTCTGATGAAGATTTAAATTGACTCACGTGGATATGGGAGATAAAAGGAATGAGCAAATTATGCTGCTTGTCGTACTCCAATAAGACAATGTGAATTCATTGTTCATTTCGTTGGTAATATGAAAAGTTTCTTGCACCCTCTATTTCAAAAAGTAACCTCACAAGTTCGCTAATTTTACTAAAAATTTCGACTCCAACTTTTCTTTCATTTCAAAATACCTAGCTTAATAATGAAACAAACAAATTAGATCGGTTTAACTCCTACTGTTTCATCTCGCCGCACTTGAATGAATTTTGAATTGGCCTTATTTTTTACGTGGCGAGACTCGGGCCATCAGGCGCCGTCTGACCACGCAAATTTCGCTACGCTCCTTTCGTCTAGCAGAGAAAGAAGGTATTTCTTGGGCGAGAAACAGGTGATTTGAATTCAGCTCAGAGGCGTCATTTAGGCTTGCGGATCTTTTACATGCAAGTAAATCTACGATGGACAGCCGTCTTTACTTCCCCTCCGAAGGAAGGCGTACGAAGGATTTTTTCGCCCCTAAAAATCCACCCGCCAACTTTGGTACAACCGTCCAGTACGCTAACCGTTACACCATCGCCGCCGCGTCACTTGAAACCAAACGCACACTTTCTTTCTGCGCCGTAAGCAAAGAAACGCAAGGAGTACTGCCAGTGCGTGAAAGATGTATATCGAGAACGGCCGCTGGCGTGATAAAGGCGATCATCGCTAATGATACCTCTGGAGAGGCACTTTATCCGGCGGAGGCGGCCGGCGCGCATACGGCTCGCCGCGGTGCTGCGGGCGGCCCCATCATTCTCCGCGCCGTGGCAGCTGCGGCCCCGCGCAGACGGCGGCGGTGGCGGGGGCGGGGGCTGTCCCCGGGGAGGGGCGGGGAGGGATGGGCAGAGACGGGTGGAGAAGGGGGCGTAAGGATTGCGCGGAGAAAAGAGGGACTGACGAGGCACGAGCGGGACGGACGGTGAAAGGCGGGTTAGTGTGGCAATAAATGTTGGGAAGTGACATTTGGGAAGAGCGGATGTACTGAATGAAGGAAAGAATAGGAAGAGAGAAATGGAGAGAAGGAGCGTAGATAGTCGAATACAATAGATGATGAAGAACGGAATGATGGCGGAAGGATTTGGGGAGTAGGAAGGGTGGAGGTCGAATCGTGGAGGGCTGGACAGGTATAGGGATAGAGAGGGACGGATTTGGTTGCCGTGGAGGACAGAGCCAGCTGGGATCAGGTGATTGGGGAAGATAGTGAGAGGTGGATAAGAATAGTGGGGCCATAAAGGATGTGGAACGTGAAGAGGGGAGTGGATAAAGGTAAAACGTTGCTGGAGAAAAAAGATGAAACGCGAGGTGAGGAAGATTATGTTGAAGAGAAACACTGGAATAAAGTTAGATATGAGGGATTAGGTGCACCGCCACGAGCAGAAAGAGTCGGGAAAGGAGCGAAAGGAAAGAGAAGAGAAGGAAGGAGGAGAAATGGGTGGGGAGGTGAATTAGGAATTGGTGGAGACGGTGAGGAGGAGGGATTGGTGGAGACGGTGAAGAGGAGGGATTGGTGGAGACGGTGAAGAGGAGGCATTGGTGGAGACGGTGAGGAAGAGGGATTGGTGGAGAGGCGAGGAGACGGGGAGGAGGGATTGGTGAAGAGGGTGGAGAGGGGAAGGAGAGATGGGTGGGGGGGGAGGTGGATGGGAGACGGGCGACAGAGGGCGGGCGGAGCGCAATCTCGCGATTTCATTTTTCGGGGCTGATGGCTGAATGCTGTCGAAACATGAGTAATGATCCCCGCACCGCGAAGTTCCCCTTCGAAGCCCTCGCTTCGCTGTTATTCGCTAACGCGCTTTTCTGTACCCCCCTTCCCCTTCCATCCCCCACACCGCTTCGCGTGCTCGCGGGAGCCGACGCCGTAGAGGAGATTTTTCGCTCCTTTCCGCTGCCTTTGCAATCCCATCACCGATTACGCTACATACGTCCTTCCGACTGGACAATGCTGATATTCCGCCTAAGATGCTTAGCGTGCACCCAGCGCACTTGAAAAAGGTTGTTACTTTAACTTTACACTATAATATAAGAACTGCTCCCGGGCATTTTTAACTTTGTAGAAACTGACGTCTCCGCACTCTTGCTTGATTGTCGATGAACCTTTAATAAACGCCAGAAAACGTGTTCACAAAAACAAATTAACTTGTATCCAACAATCAAAAGTTTCAGATAATTTAGATATAATCCAATATCTGGGGGCGATGTTTTTATAGAATTAAGAAGCAAGTGAATCTCTGAAATTCTTTATATGTAGCTGTATTGGTAAACTTGATTGTAATATTACTCGTAGTTTTTATTTTAATTTTACAAACACAACTTAACTATTTTAACATACTAATTATAATAAGTTTTAACGCAACTTATAATTATGTTTTTATCATGATTGGAAAAATACCTCCAAATGTAAGTTCTGTGAAAAAGATATTAGTTTTTAAAATATTATTAATAAGTTATTTTATTTAAAATTTATTGCATTCTGACTATTAATATTAGGAAAATATTAATATTAAGAATTTTGTATTATATATTTCATTGAAGTATGACAGAGTGCGATACAGATATCCTATGGACTGTCAATAACTTAAAAACAGAAAGTTCAGATGTAATCAAGTTGTAGCCAAACTTCGTACTGTATTGTGAAGTAACGTGCGTTTTCACACACTTAAACTTCAATTAGTCTTTCATGTAAAATAAAATAATTTATCTACGTAATGTTATACAATTTCATCTTATTTCTTTAGTTCCTTTAAGAATAATAACTCCCACATTGTAATTTATATTCTTCAACGTTATGGCCGGCACTCAAGTCAGCAATTTCTCCCCCAAATCCCACCAACGTTTTCGAAACATCTTTCCAGTCCATCTCGAATCCCCCATGGAGTTGGTATCCGAACCTCCCCACCCTCGGCGTGTGTCTCCCTCCATCACCGGCAGTCGAGGTCTCATTCAGCTGCCATCTCCGCAACATTTTTCACGTATGAGCGCTCCTCTCGATTCCTCTTCCATTTTCCCAGAGCTTTTCCCCGTCCACCCACCCCACCCCACCCCAGCCTTGCGCCGTCCGCAGCAACCCTCAGATCGATTAATCCGCAGCCCTCGCTGCTTCTTTTGAGTCATTTGATCTCGTTTGTGAGCTCGACGCCGCGTCAGGGCGACCCCGCCCCCTCCCCCGCCCTCGCGCCCCTTCACGCAACGCGGCATTGCACAGTGTGTCGTAAAGCATTCGCAGAACGTTGTGTGTAATTTTCAAATACTTCAAAAACTTTCTTCCGGGGGATTTTTCCATATTCAGAAGATGTTGGTTTTTGACTATCCGCGACGGGTATACGCTATGTGGCCTATAGGGCACGTATTAACCTTTTACACTGAACACTGACACATTCCCGGTTTCCTCGGTCTGTACTAAGTAGACTCTCTAGGCCTTCAGCGAGAACACACACACACACACACGCGACGGATATGGGACTATGCCCCCGGCGGGACCCGAACATGTGACCCTTCCGACCAAGACGCAGATACGGCACACTCTCAAGCCACCTCGGCCATCGAAGTAGGCATTCAAATACTTAAAAAAATCAATCATTTATAAATGTTTTGTTTTTTGTTTCAAGAGGCACATGGATTCGAACATTTAACGTTTTAAATCTCTTACTTTGAATATTTTTGTATAAATAATCATACAGTTTGAAAATCAGAAATTCATTCATGACTTAATTCATCATCGTTTATTTTTATAATTATATCACTTATTTTCTACGTACTTCAAACAACTCTAATTGAGCAGTTGACTATTTCATAAAACACTGCCAAGAGTATTTTAAAAACTACCGCCAAACTTACGAACCGCAAAACAGCGGGTGGATTTATCTGATAACTTTTAGAGCACCAATGGAACTTATTTATTAATTATAGTTCTCAAAAGAATTAATATATTATTTTAAAAGAATAGTATGTATATTTGTTGATATCAATGTTATACAATATTAATGTTGAAAGAATTGTTAACCTCCAGGAGAAAAGTAAAATTCCTAATCACTAGGAGATAAACATCTACTGTTTCGTCTTTCATTGATTGATGCAGGGCAAGTATTAAAATCCATTGGTTTTACATTTCATTAGAAAAACATGAGTGATACTATGTTAACATGACTAAGCTTTCATTATGATCTCAACAATACCCCCTTTAAGACAACATAAATTTTTAAACGATTTCTTTTATTTCGTCTTTTGTATGCTCGCCTTCCGACCCATTGCGTCCGCCCCCGCGTCTCAGTCACGCCCAGCCGCCGACCCCTCCTCGCCTCCGTATCGCCATCTCGTATTTTCACGCCATAATCGCCTTCCCGTCCCCGCCGGAGGCAGTGGCGAACTTTGACGTCAGTCGGGGCGGGCAGCCGCGTGGCTCCCCTTCTTTGTCACTGCTGCCGGAGAGGCGGCGCGGAGCGAGACGCAATGGTGACGAGAGCCGCTGACGGTTGAGGAGTATAAGAAGTTGATGGGTGAGTATTATTAGGGAGTGTTAGCGCCAGGCGTAAGGAGATATCTTTAAACTCTATTGATCACGTGACTAACACCATTTTACGGGCGTAATGAACATTTTTCAGAAGAGTTTTAGCAATTGCGACATTGCGTTATGCATTATAACAAAGGAAGCATTTCAAGCGTTGGTCAGAGAAATTGCATAATATATCAAAGAGAGTAGGCTAGTGGGGTGACATTTAAAACACGTTACGAGTCAACAGAACAACAAATATACATTGTGCATGGAGTTTTAGATTTTGGGGCCCTCCGTGATGAGTATCCAGTCTGGAATTTTGAATCTCCTTTAAACAGCGTTCGTTATGAGCGTAAGACATAACCTATCGCAAAGATATGATTTGAACTCCTTTTCCGAGAATTTTTTTCCTGTCACCTCTCCAACATATCCTGTTCATTCTTGCCAGCGTTGTGGAGTTGGTAAGGAATAATTGTAACAGCCTCACATACGAGAATCGGTTTACCAGAGTTGGAAAAATCCAACTTTTCATATTTTTAGGAGGCCATTTTGCCGCTTGTAAGGTGACCATAGAGACTCCCACAAGCGTGCACTATTTATGAAGGTATAAGGTCGTATCTTAGGCCTAAGGTAAGACGTTATGACTTCATGGTCCGTCACGTGACTGTTAGTGCATAACGCCGCTACCTTACGCGTGGCGCTAAAACTCCCTATTATTGTTTTCGGGGGCGTTAAGTTCTGAGGCCATCGTACCGCCAGTGTCAAGCAAACTATATCTCTGAAGATAGAACGCGAGATCCGGTGACGATCTACCCGTCGACTTGCACGGATTTCCCTTAAAACTGGTATCTTTCCATGAGAAGCGCCGCTCTAGTTTGCGATCTGTGAATGCGACCCTTGAACGAACCAGGTAAACTTCAGCAAAGCGACGGCGTTGTGTTGAACGATGATGCTGCCGGCGGTTTCGAAATGTATGGAGATGAGGACTCTGAGGAAGGCATGTGATGTGTTTGATGATGAGATGGTGATGCGACAAGCTCTATTCTCCGGTCTGTTCTCTCGACATGTTAGGTAGAGCAGTGCATGTGTGTGTGTAATTGGTGAGAAGGAGACAAAGATGACGAGAGAAAAAACGCGCAGTTCGTGATTTAGAATTGCTCTGGCCTTCGCCTAGACCGAAGAGACCATGGATAATAATCGATCAGAGCAATCAGCTGCTTTAATTATCTTCTACACAGCAGCTGAATACGACCTACCTACGTGTAGCTAATGATGAAAATCCACAACCATTGGTACTCGAACCCTAGGACCTCCAGTCAAGAGTTGGTGACTATGAAGAAAACAAGCAATGCGTCCTGTGAATGGACCAGGTATACTTGAGCAAAGTGACGATGTTGTGGTGGACTATGATGCAGCCGGCGGTTTCGAAATGTATGGAGATGAGGACTATGAGTATTATATGTGATGAGTTCGATGATGAGATGATGATGTGTTTAGTGATCTTCAGCAGTATGTTGTCTTTGAGGAGTCGACGTAACTACGATTAAAGAGGAAACTAGAGGGGCTTGCGAAGTATGAGACGAGGTCAGAGAGAACGGTGAGGTTGACGAGTGATATCATTGGTAACGTAGGTAATTATACAGGTACACAAGCAATGTGACGGCATTGGACAAACGATATTGCTACGTGTTGCGAATAATACGACGAGGACAACAAGAACGGCAAGCGAAAGTGATATTTTGAAGGATAATTCAGGCACACTTTCTCACAGTTTCAAAATTGCCATTATGCAATTTCTATTATTTGGCTTGTCTAAATTACTTTGAGATAGCCCCATAGTTCAAGCATATTCCATCTGGCCAAATATTCTCAATAATACTGTAATATATGAATTATAATAATGAAAATTTGACTCTTAACTTCTTAATAAAGTGAAGTTCTTTTAATTGAGTTAAATTATTTACTATTCGAACTTGCTTTAGTATCATTATCTCTTTATTCGTACAATCATAGTACCCAAATTTTTCGGTGAATATTCGATATTAGTTGAGCGTTTGTATGCAAATGATATGCATTTAATTAATACTGCTTAAAAGCTCATTACTATTCTAATTATGAAATTAATTAATGAAAGTAATAATGGTTTCGATATCATTAATAACTGTACCACATTGCACACTCAGCATTATAATATTGTTAAAAGAGAAAGAAATGTTAATTTCCACAGCATCACGCTTGAAAAATATTAGATATTGAATATAAATAGAATAGAACTAAGAGATATCAAGCTAATTGAGATCTCAGGAAATTTACTGTAAGTTAAAAGCGGGAAAACGAAGGCATCTAAATACTCGGGGATGTTAAATGAAATGAAGACAAGTATGTTTCACGATAAGTGTGCAAGTATGATGTTTAATAAAATGCATGATCACTCAGATGCTCTTATTTTCCCGGTTTAATTTACAGTACGCACACAGTATGTGGGCGTGTGTGAGTTAATACACACGGAATTTTTAATGGCAATATCCCAATGCCCCGATCTTAAAATCATGTTGCAGGCAGTGAAAGGTAACTTTCTCATTGTCGTGCCAAGATGTTAAGAGCGACTTGAAAAACGCCGAATTTAGTTCATTACCCATCGCAGGTAAATAATTCCATACAAATATTAGATGCCGCAACACCACAAATTCTACATAAGTGTGATCGAAATTTGTATTCTCAGTATCAAGAGGTGGGAAGCTAGCGATCTGCTAAGCAAGTAAGTCACTCTGAAGCAATACAGGGCATAATGACTGAAAATGGGAAGGATAAATTTGATTTTTGCATGGAGGTGGAGTGTTGATGGTTCCATCCCCGAGTCTCGGCCAACCCATTCTTTAAAGCCTGTACATTTCATGCGTACAGATTTTTTCGAGCAAGCGCAGCTCACGGGTGTCCCTTGTAGCACCTGGATGTGACTCACTTTGGCAGAAATTGCTATCAGTTAATAATTTACAAACTGTCTTAGTCGTCATACCATCAGGGCTCATTAGAAGAGAAATTTACCGCAGGAATTTAATATTTTTTCTACACCCCAAGTGTGACACGCTACATTGACAATTTTTCACCTTTCGGGAAATTCTGTCCCAGCTAGGAATGATCCTAAGCGCTAGCCTCCGTGGCGCCGGGGACGGCAGTCGGAAGGAGAAAAGATCGTATCAGATGTTGCGTCACAGAATGGGCGGCGGTGTCGACGATGGCGGCGGCGGGGGGCGGGGGCGGGGCGGGGGCGGGGGCGGGGCGGGGGTGGAGGCTGCAAGGGTGGCGACAAGAGGGGATCCAGCGTAGGCGACGAGGGAGGCACCGCGCCCTCTTCCCCTCTGAGTGGCGCCGCGAGCGCTAAATCTCTCTTCACAGGCGCTGTTATTCGCAATTTGTTGATCTGACTGGAAATGACAGCCTCGCTTCGCGTCGCAGTTTATAAGGACTGCGGCGGGCGCGCTTCTAGGGCGGCGGCGGCGGATGCTTAAACTACGCTCACACAGTGGCTCTAAATAAGCACTCTCGCTGGGAAATTGCCGCCCCAACTCAACGGGAAGAGTTCCAGGAAGGAACTATTGTTCTCACCATCTTGTCAGCGTTCAAAACAAAATTCGCATCGCAACAAGGTTTTTTCATATTTAGAAATGTTTTGACTACCATTATCACGGGTTACTTCAGTTTGTCAAATTGCCAATTTATTCTGAATGACTGGAATATTAAAGTAATAAAATGTGCCAATTTATATTCCGATCAAATTGCAGTATAATGTCGTTAAATTGTAAATATCAAGCTACGGCGTGACCGTTGCAATAGTAGAAGCAGGTGCAAATAATGCAAAATATAACAAGGCATTTGATTATTATCGTTAACTTCACTCATGGAATTTGATGAATTGTTGTAAGGTCAGCCCCTGTTATGTATGTGTTGCTAATTTTTCTGACGTCGAAGTTGTGGCGACTGAACAAAATGTAGTTTATTATGCAGGAGTAACGAATCTATGAATTCTCGGCTATCCGGGAGACTCCTCGTCGTTGGCTGAGAGTCCGACGTTTCGCCTGACATGTCGCAGGCTTCCTCTGGGCAGTGAACAATTGTCACTGTAACAATACAATTGTCACTGCCCTGCGAAAGCCTGCGACATGTCAGGCGAAACGTCGGACTCTCAGCCAATTACGCGGCGTCTCCCGGATAGCTAAGAATTTATGGATTCGAGCTGCGGAAGCTTACGTGTGCAGGTAACAAATCTGTTTACCTGCAAAATCTGATAACGATTTAGTGCTTTCGGTAACGATAAACATTGTAACACTGATGACTGGGCAGTTTTGCCAACATTACGGTGTATTTGCCTCCACTGTGCCACCCCGTCAGAGGGAAGGGAAACGCGACAATATGCACCGTGCGCGTGCAAATATGTACAAATAGTCCTCCTCGCGTGGCGTGCTCATGGCGCTGTGTGCGCCTGATAGCTAGCGTATGGTTGTGGGGGACACCCGGTGTAGGGGATCCTTGGGAGCTGGCTGCTGGAAGATGAAACTCTGAGGATATTCGCGTGCGTCATGCAGGAGGGGAGAAGCCAAATGAGGGCACGTGACTCCTGGACGAAGGGAGTCGAGGCCCTAAGATTTAATGGTTGTATGAGATACGGCCGAGAGACAAATTGAAAATTTTTGAGAGACACTCGAGGGGTGCATTATGAAATGTTGAGTCTGGGGCGGGAGAGAACGGAGTGTATGGATATGAATATGTAAATAGTAATTTTTTTGTAAGCAATATTTTTCAGAATTTCGAAAGACAAATACAATGGTAGAATAGATACATGTGATAGAATAATCTATTTTCCTTCTGAAAACCCTTTATACACTGTTTTAATTTGTAATAATATTAGATAATTTTATTCATTTAGTAATGTTCAAGAGAGTCTTCGCAAACGAAAATGAAAGTTGAATTTACATATCATGATGCTCATGATATTTTGAGCCTCTCTACATTTTTCTACATTAGTACGCTGCGAATATTTTGTTCCGTGAAATCCGAATAGAAATATAAAAGTCCACATATTCCGTTTATTTTTCATATTTTGTTTTGGCAAAACTCAATATGTGAAGCAGAAAGTTACGAAATGGAATAAATGAAAATTGACAACTAATGACGAATACAATTACGAGTAGTTCTTGCATTGGATTGCAATATTTTTAAGAAAAATCAGTACTTTAAATGCGTTGTAGAGGAAAACACATTTTCGTATTTTTTCTTAATTTTCCTCTGATGAATTCAGATGTCATGTTAAAACTTTTATTTGCAATAGCTCCAGTTTTTAGTTTCTAGAGTGAAGTGAGGTCAGTGCCTTTAAATTTGATCTACTTGGCATTGTATTCTCACAGTACATTTGTGCTCAGTGCGGTAGTGATTACACTGGAACGAAGACATTAAATGTTAAATTATAATAAGTATTCTTATATAATGAGTTTGAATTTTCAACCAGATAAAATGCCTATTGCTTCGATTATCATCTAGAAAGTGGTCGAATTCGATGAAATTAGGTGTGTCGAAAATTTACTCTAAACAAGGTTCTTTCGGCCTACAAGATTTGAGACGCGGACAGGAAAGAAGTGCCATTCCACAACTAATTTGTAATATTGACAATCCCATCGTAATAGTAATATTAGAGTTTTGAAACTACAAAAAACAGGAGTGTTGACAGATAATGTAGACAGTTCCCATAAAGGTACATTTTCTAGCTTTTCCTGAAACTCGACCACATCTACAATTGCGACACTCTACTTCCGCTTTGACCCAGAATGAAACAGGAAGTGATGTCAGGGGGCGTCTCGCAACGTCGCGCCTTGTTCGGGGCGATCGATGGCTGCGAAGTTCTCGAGGCGGCTGGGCGGGCGAGGGGAGGACGGGAAGGATGGGGAGGACGGGTTCGGAGCGCGAGAGTGATGCCGCCGGCGGCGGCGGCTGCTGCTGTCGCGGTCGACGAGTGGCGCCGAACTCGGGCGAAAACCAACAGGACAACACACAACTTGGCGCGCTTCATTAATCTCGGCTGCCGCAGCCACGCCCCCTGTGGGGCGCAGAGGCGGCGGGCAGGGGGGAGGGGGAGGGCGGTCCCAAGGAGGCGCTCACCTCCGACGCCGCAGAAGCCGCCGTTCGCAAGCCGCCAAGCCGCGAGTTCGTCGACGGCCGTGGACGGAGGGGCGACGAGACGACGCACGAGCGGTGAGATTTGCCAGACTGGAAACGTCTATACCAGGCGTGTCAATGTTGCGGGCTACGGAACTAGCTCACTGGAACTCGCGGGCACAGTGACCGGAGAAATTGGCGCGAGATTTAAAAACATTGTACAGATTGTTCCCCGATGGTGGTACGTATACTTGGCAGATGGAAGTCTTTTGGAAAAGTCATTTGACAGTTATTTCCCCTAATATAGCCATATGAATGCCTATTTCCTCTACTAAAGTAAATAAATGATTCACCAAAATTAAATAATTTATCAGTCATATTTCAAATTGACAATTTTGAGTAAAATTGTACATTTTAAATCGAAAGTATCTTGGTTTCATAATCTGTTTACTTAATATTGCAATAATTACATTAATACTCCACATTTAGATTAGCTTTAGCATACAAAGATTCTCCACTGTAAAGAGCTGTCCACACCTTGAGCAAGATTTGTTTGTTTTTTAGAATCTTGTTAAATTATTCCCATTGTTGTTATTATTATTATTATAATTATTTTCATTATTATTATAGTTATTTTCATTATTATTATTATAATTATTTTCATTATTATTATTATATACAATAAGAACTGAATAATTTAATAAAATATAACCCAAAACGAAAGCGAAAGAATTCGCCATTCCTGCCACTTCACAAAAATGTTTATACAAGGCAGCATTTAAAAAGAAAATAAGTACCAAATAGTAAGTATTAAAGATCATTAGCATCATACAACACTCTGTTGTTAGTTAGAACAAATCTGGCAAACTTATTTTCGAATGAAGTCATTATTCACTACCTCGCGCCGCTTCAACGTGGTCGTGAGCACCCCTTTCTGGATTTGGAGGAGAAACAAGAGCGGAGTCAGGGGAAGATATCCGTGTACGTAGAAGCGCCGGCTTCTAGAAGGCGGGCGAGGAGCTCGTGCGGGCGCCGTTTGACATGAGATTGTGCTCTACACGCTATCAAAAAATTTATCTTTTTTGAATGACGTAGAAGTGCCGATACATTGCTTTCACCTCACTAGAAACGAGCTTATAATATTTCTTTAGAACCCAAGGCCATAGAAGTTATGATTATTTGAGCCTCGTTCTTGAAGCTTTATTTGCCTCATTTCCAGTTTCCCACAAAACATTCACTCGAATGTTATAGATTCTCTGGAGACATTAGTAAATGAGTGTGTTCATTCCAAGCATTTTTAGATCAAATTATTAGCACAGAACCAACTTTCATTATTCGCAAAGTATGTTCGTGATTATAATAAAATGAAATGTGTTCCGTTATAAGAGAAGTTGTATCATGACATTCTCCTTATTTCAGAGAAGAGCTCTGTAAATGTCGTTAATGATTTTTTTCTTTTCGTATTAAGTTCAGCTTTACTTTTTTTCATTTTCTCATCAAAGTCGTTCCCACATTCTATTTCTTTGTTTTATCCTTTCAAATTTTTTTGCTGATGTTCAGTTTCTTTTTTATAGCCTCGCCGACGTCTTCATTCCTTTAAGACTTTTACACTGATTACCTTTGTTGTGGTTGGCCTCCTGTTCTGCTCGCGTGACTGTTAACCTACGCTGATCTCCTCGGACGTCTTTTCGACGTCCAGTTGCGTCATCTTGGAAGCACGTCACCTGTCGCTTCAAGAGCGTAGAGAAAAATTGGCAGCAACAGTGCTTGTGACGTTCCCATCTTTTACGTAATCCGTAGAGTTACATGTATACGTAATATCTGCCCTGTTGTACACTGAATTCTGTAATGTTCATTTTTTATCATTATGACAGTAAACCAAAAATAATGTAATTAAATATCTATTTTCTCGCATTCCTCTTCGTCACGAATTCCTCAACGTAACATTTTATTTCATTCTCGACAATTTAAAAAGAAACAGTGGGTCAATTTCTCATCAGGTTTTGTCTTATCTTTAAGAGAGAATCAAATGACGTATTTTGAAGAATAACAAAAAATACGAAGCGTATTAAAGTTAATTTCAATATGTCGTAGTATGACTTTCCTACTTTCCTAATTTCCTCTCGGCCGCAGTTCATTCGCCTCAGCTATATCTGTGGCTTTTCTCTTGCCAGCACATCCAGCTATGAAACCTCAACTTTACGCTGATAATTGGGCTACGCCTGTCACTCGAAGCAGGGTATATCTATCTGTGGCTATTTGTCACCCGCCAAATGGGCGACGAGGCGGAGCAGGGACGGCGTGGATTGGGGTACGGGTTGACATGATGCGCAAATGGTGGTATGGGGACGGGGGGGGGTCGGTGGAAGAATTGGGAGAGTAGGGAGGGGGGACAGAGTTAGCGGGAAGGTTGAGGACGAAGAACAGCTAGGTGAAACAGGGACGGTTTGGAGGGTTGTTACCTTGTAGGGCGGGGTATGTAGGATGGGATGGCTCGAGGATATGCGTTCTCTAGTCGAAATGGTGGATGAGTTGACGTGAGGTGGTGTGAGGGAGAGTGAACGGCGTGGGACTATGTAGAAGTGGAGGAAAGGAGCGGCAAGGGAGGCGAATTAGCAAGCGTCCTTGAGCGGCAAAGGGGCGTCGGAAAATGGATCGTTTTGTAGGCCGTGACGGGTTAAGTCAGTGACGGGTCAAGGCGGTGACGGGGCGAGGCGGTGAAGGGGTGGGCGAGGCGCTGACGGGATGGGCGAGGCGCGAACGGGACGGGAGAGGCGGGGACTAGACGAGGTCAGCCGGGAACGGGGTGAGGCAGGAACGGTTCAGGGCGGAGACGGGGCGGTGACGGGGCGGGGAGGAGAACGGGGCGGGGCGGGGTGGCACAAAAGAACTGGAGGATACGGTGAGGAGAGGGGGAAACGGACCGATATGGGGAGGGGGAGGGGGAGGAGGGCGTGGGCGGCGCCGGGGGACGACTCGGGGCCGATGCAGGGATGGGCGGGGCCTTTGAGCGACTGACGCCGAAGCCCAGGGGCGCGGGCGACACGAAGCGGCGTCACGAAGGCGGCGGCGAAGCGTCGCGGCGGCGGCGGCGGCGGCGTCGCGACGGGCGTCGCGTGGGCCGGCTGACGTCAGTGGGCGTCGCGACGCGCGTCGCGCCAGCGTGCAGTAGGCGGCGCCGGAAATGCGCCTCCGCGGGCCGCGAAATCAGAGCGCTCGGCCAATCATCGCGCGGCGGCGGCGGCGGCGGCGGCGGCGTCGGGTGTCAGAGCCAGGGGTGGAATGGCGGGAGCTCTTCGCCCAAAGCTCAGTGAAGGGGGTTCTGCAAAAAGAACTGATCTCTTGTACCAATAATGAGATAATTGGAGCTAAAATCAATGTGGGTACTTTAAATTACAGTTCCCTAAGTAACCTATTCTTATGCACAAACAATTTTTATTCTTCAATGAATAATATCGGTAGGGATGGCACGTCAACTACCAGGGTCATTAGTCCCGTAAGTGTAAAGCATGTTCTTTTACTCGCGATCTTACCCTTACTGTATGGCGAGATATGGCGCCGATCTACCGGGTCGGAGCATCACCTGCAGTCCCTCTGACGGGTCGTCCTAGGTTTCCTAGGTTAGAGTCCCGACGGTGGCTGGATTTTCGACACTAGCTTGTCAGCTAGGTCGTATTCAGTCGCTGTCTGGAGGAAAATTAAAGCTGCCGACTGCTGTGATCGGTAGTTGTCCGTGATTTCTCCATTCAGCATCAGACGAATACTGGAGCAGTACCCTAACAAACACGGCCACGGACCGTGTGCGATGTTTCCTATCTCTTTCTTGTCCTATACTCACACCTTACTTACATATATTTACACTCACATGCATCACACTTGTCGGGAGACCAGTCGGGTGATTAGAGCTTGTCCCTGCTGGGACGGAAAAATCCTCATAAGCACAAGTAGGTCGATGCCAGATATCGCCAGCCAGCAGAGAAAGATCGGTGCCGCCTCCCGCGATAAAAACATGCACTAATTGCTAATGAATCAAACAATCCAATGAATATGCAATAAAGAATCATTCATTTGTTAGGAGAAGTCGTCCATTCCATTAGTTGTTCCCCATTCTGCCTCCTTTTCACCGGTTTTGTTTATGACCTCGCACGCTCTCACTTCCACCAGTATGCAAAACGATAAAAATATGACTCAGAAGGTTTTCAGTTGCTCATGATATACATTCTTTTCGCGGAAAGTTACCTCAGTGGATACGTGGATAATTGAAATATATTGGAACCATTATGAACGTCCTCGAAAGCGCACAACTGAAGTTAATCCTTCTTTGTTCGAAAAATTTCAAGTGTTTACACTCCATGTTTAGTCAACACGACACAGCCAGTTCAAAAGTCACGTTGGTACATCACTAAATAGCTCACGATCACTAAAGGAAATATTCGCTCCATGTTAATGAAGAGCATCTGTAAAACACGTGCATGTAAATGTGACCTCTGGTATTAAGCTATCAAGTATTGCTTAATTAATTCGTAATGTGGTGAGTGACGACTTCGAATGTAACAGTAAATTTTTTCTCGCATTAATGCCAGAATCTTACGAAATATTAGAAAAAAGCTTTAAAAGATTCATGCATGTTAATTGCATGTTCTTCTATAACACAATATCTATATAACTTGTCTGTGAACAAATCACTTTTTGACAGGTCTGACTCTCTGCTTAATGAATAGAAATCCAAATTCTCGATTATTGCGTGAATTTTTCGATTAATTTATTGTTTCGGAGCGTCAACTACGATGCTCATTAGTCCCGTAAGTGTAGTGCATGTGTCATGTTCGATGTAGTCGATAGCGTTCAGTCTCCGCGAGAATATGGTATTCGATGCCGAACTACTCGATACTTCGATACGAATTACTCTGCTTGCGGACCTTTTACATCTTCAGATATATCTCCGTTAACGACCCGCCGCAGCCGTGACAAGCCCTAAACTCCCCGTGTGTATGCTAGAGTAGTACACGTAACTTATATGCGCGTGTGTGTTTTTGTAAAGGGAGAGAAGGTTGTAAGATCGCTCGTGGTTCTTGGCCCGTTTGTGGGGATAGTGCTCCGGCATTCGCCTGGTATTAACCAGAGAAACTATGGCAAACTTCCGATTAGAACGGCTATTTGCTAGAATTATTCTCCAGGCCGTGGCTGAATGTGATCTAACTGTGAGGTTTGCGTTGAAGATTCGCCACCGTACAGACGCATACCCTGAGACTTCCAAGTCAAAGTTGCTCCAGTGGCAACAGTTGTTGTTCTGTGCCACATCATTTCTCGACTAGTGTAGGATTTTAACTGCAGTAATCTAGACAATTACTTACCCGATATTATGTAATATTACTTTTTTCAATGTCATATGCAGTAATTGTGACAATTATTTGTTTTATTATTTTTCGAAAGAAAATGTTTTAACATTACTCTACCTCAGCTACTGAGAGTTGCACTTAAATAAAATGTATTCACTCATTAATTTGTTATGGCTTAATTACTACCTTATTACTACCTTATCCATTCATTCTATATGATGCTCGTAGGTCTAGAACTTCCTCACACATTTTTTAAGGACTATACTTTTAAATAATCTTCCAGAATAAATACGCTGGAGAAATTGCAATGTGAAATTCATTATCATTATATTGAGAAGTATCAAAACTTAAAACTTTTTCACGCAGCTTTGTTAAGAATGTGTTTCTCTTTGAATCTTCAATGCGGGGTCTGACACATTGTGATATTAACCTTGTCATTCACTCATTAAAATTAATTTCATATTCTTGTAATCTGGCCGATTCTATAAGCAAAGATTAGGATATGAAACACGAGAATAAGATCTTTTATCTCTTCAGTTTTGACACGATTTAGAGGTCACATATCTACTTACTCGCTGTTTATACTTCCGTTTTGGGATACCAAAGTTTAATTATTAGACATGCGAAACATATTTCATTGTATAGTACTAATATAATTGTTCAACAGACTAATAAATTACATAACAAATTTTTAATCAGACTGATTTACCTTCCAACCTCATTTAACTCTTATTCTTATCTCTAAAACTGATATCTTATTAACGAGAGATATAACTTATAGGACTATTAAATCTGATGTTTCCCTTGGTTTCATTTTAAAATCACAAATTGTGTGTTTTAAAGTATCGTGAATTAATGTAATATAGTCCATAGAGAAAGCTCGTGGCCCGTGCAACGTGAGTGTCACACCCCTGTTGCAGACGTCTGCCAGCAAGGGCAACGCGGGCGACGATGACGAGGTCGCGTGGAAGTCGCGGCGATCTTTTAATAACCTCACCGGAAGCACGACTTGGCACCTGCTGCCCGCCACGTTAGCGCTCCTGATTGTGCGCCCATCAATAAGCCCGGTCCCCTCATCTCTAGGGCGACACTGCTCGGTATATAAGATTCCATCTCAGCGCCTCCAGGATCTCCCTTACTGTTCTATTGTGATTACTCACATGATTTGAATTAGTTTTCGTCCAAATATGTTTTGATTGATTAAATTATTATTTTGGGTGTCCGCGCGCGATAATGGCTACGGTCACTACTTACGTAAGAGGAATTATTGTTTTATCACAGGAGGAGGTTGTCCTTCGCTAGACCGCGTTTCCAGCGTCGGCCAACACGTCGTGTTGCGAGTTTTCTCCTCTACATAGCTCCGCCAATGTCGCCGCCTTAGTCGAGACAAGCTGGAACTTTGATTGGTCTGGAGGCATTTGTGGTGGTATAGTTTGTGTGTGTGTAAAAGGCGAAGAGGAAAATGATGAAAAAGAAAATATCATGCACAATCCTTGGCCTATTTAATAAGGAATTGGTCAGGAAGTCACCTGGTCTTGATCGGAGAAACCACAGAAAACAATCGATCTGAGATTCCAGCCCCAAGAATTCTCCTCCCTATCCTTGATGCTTGCTAAAGATGAAAACCCGCCTGAGTAGAGATTTGTGGTGGTATAGTTTATGTGTGTGTGTAAAAGGTGAAGAGGGAACAATGATGAAAAAGAAAATATCATGCACAGTCCTTGGCCTATTTAATAAGGAATTGGTCAGGAAGTCAAATGGTCTTGATGGGAGAAACCTCAGTAAACAATCGATCGAAGGTTCCAGCCCCAAGAATTCTGCTTTCTTTCCTTAGTGCCTGCTAATGATGAAAACCCGCCTGAGTCGAGAATCTAGTCCTTGGATCTCGTCTCGCTACTGCAGCTGCCAACAGCTGTTGTCCTTAGTCATCTCGACCAATCGAATATGTTCTGATTCTTCTCTATTTATGATTTTCATTTCTTGATAAAACATCAATTGATTGACACTATAAGTTTATGTGAAAACGTCCAAAGATATATAACTGTTCTTCATGCAGAAGATAAAATTCTCTTCTCATTGATTATTTTATTTCATTCATACGTCTTTGCCTTTGTAATACGTTTGCACTCCTACTGCACATAAAGTCTGAAAAACTTGACAATGAATTTCACGCTAATATTTTGAGACCTTAATTTTAGAAATTTAATAGTCTTAATTTACACAACTTAAACGGAATTAACTTTGGACATTTCATAGTTACGATTTGTAGTATATTTTACTGTTCAATTTTTAAATGTTCTTTAAGCACACAATATTTGTTCACTCCCGACACAAAACCCATGTTTTGAGCATATGAATCGCATCGTATATCCACCAAAAAAAACATTTGTCTTTTACAAACACAGTTGATACACTTGGAGTTCGCGTACAAAACGTAACAATTGATTTATGAACATAATTGCTGCCGTAAATTCGCAGATATTTACACGCAATTTCTGCGCCTCGGCGCGAATAAAAGATGAGCAACGCCTCAACAATAGACGGCCGTGCGAATCCGTCGGGTGACATTTCTATCTTTCATTTTCATACATCACTCCGCCCCGAACGTACGTTTCGTCCCAACGGCCGAGCAACGCGAAAAAAAAAATTGCTCATTCACAGTAGATTTTGATATTGCTGTCAATCTACAGCCGCCATCTTTCTGAAAATACGGCGCCACGGCGCGAATAATGACGCGCGAATCCGGAGGGGGGGGGGGGCGCGATGGAATTGTGTCCCTCCACGCAGTGGCGGTCGATCTCAATGGACGCCATTGTCGATTCCCTGGCGGTTCCTCTGGCGTGAGCCCGGCGCTCTCCTTTCTCCCGGAACGCGTGAGCGACGAGGGGAATATATAAATGTTGTATTAAGAATTGTACGGCATTCGTAAATTCCCTTTTCAGCCATAAACATTCCCATTGACGCCGCCGCGAAGGCAACGCGGCGGGAGGCGACGGCGGCGTGCGGTGTACATAAAATCACGGCCCTCTTTTACAGCGCGGTTGCAAGATGATGGATCCGGAGAGGGCCATGGCGGAGCGAGTGGTGGTCGGCGGCGGGGGGAGGGGGGGGGAGGTCGGACGGCGGCATAGCGCCGATACGCGGCGGAGGATGGCATTATCGTGAAAGTCAGCCCTCGTGATGTAAAACTGAACAAGGTCATAAATTTATATAGGTTTCTATGAAATATACAGCACGTGCCGGGCCGTGTGAGCGTGCGCTTGCTCGCTTGAGGAGAGACGGGCGGTGGATGTTGGGTGACGGAGCGGACGGTGGTTGTGGGCGCTGGGAGGCGGGTGGTGGGTGGCGGGGCGCCAACGGGTGGGTGACAAGGGATGTCTGGTGGTAGGGGGGCGAGGGGTGGTGCGGGGAGTAATGGGGCACTAGGTGAGGGAATGGCGATCTGGAGGGAAGCAACGTGCATGCCGAAGGTTAGGCGACAGTGGGAGTGGGCCGGTCAGCGGGTGAAAGGATGGCATTAAGTGGATGGGAATAGCCTGGGAGCGGGTGTGAAGTTTGCGAACTGTCCAGAGGGTTGATGGCTGGTGGGGGGGATGCTGGTGTCTGGTAGGGGGTCGGGTGACGTACTACGCAGCGGGTGAGAGGGTGGGTGTCAGGGGATGGGTGTAGGGTTGCGGATGATGGGTGGGTGGGTGTCAGGCAGGGGGCCGGGCTGCGGAGGGCTGGGCGGCGTGGGGCTGGGCAGTGGGCAGTGGTGGACGGCGGGCAGTGGTGGACGGCGGGCAGTGGTGGACGGCGGGCAGTGGTGGACGGCGGGCAGTGGTGGCCGGCGGGCAGTGGTGGACGGCGGGCAGAGGGTGGTGGGCGACGGGCAGAGGGGCGACGGGCAGTGGGCGGTGGGCGGTGGGCGGCGGGCAGTGGGCGGCGGGCGATGGGCTGCGGGCGATGGGCGGCGGGCGATGGGCGGCGGGCGATGGGCGGCGGGCGATGGGCGGCGGGCGATGGGCGGCGGGCGATGGGCGGCGGGCGATGGGCGGCGGGCGATGGGCGGCGGGCGGTGGGCGGCGGGCGGTGGGCGGCGGGCGATGGGCGGCGGGCGATGGGCGGCGGGCGATGGGCGGCGGGCGATGGGCGGCGGGCGATGGGCGGCGGGCGATGGGCGGCGGGCGATGGGCGGCGGGCGATGGGCGGCGGGCGATGGGCGGCGGGCGATGGGCGGCGGGCGATGGGCGGCGGGCGATGGGCGGCGGGCGATGGGCGGCGGGCGATGGGCGGCGGGCGGTGGGCGGCGGGCGACGGGCAGTGGGCGCGTGCGAAAGTGAGATTCGTGGATCAAACGGAGCGTCGCCGTTTGAAGTTACGCGCAATATCTCGCCGGTGCCAGCGCCGCCGGACTGCGTTGCGAGTGCTGGACTGCGCGGGATTTCTGCTGGAAGTGGAGTCCTCGGAGGGAAGCTGGCCTGTTTCGATATGACCTGTCCGGAACGCTTGCGTCTGTGATACTCGATTCGCACGTCTCATTTAAATGTCATGAAACAATGACTCATATAACGTGACAAGTGGACTTTTTCGGTTTCCCATCATATACGAATGTATAATGGTTCATTTCTTTAGTAAATTACTGGACTTCTTCAGCATTAGCTAGGTTTGTGAGAAAAGCAAGAGACAAAAGTAGGTAATGTAAGAGTACATTGTAATTTAAAATTTAATGTATATTATACCAAGAAGATTCCAAAAATATTTTAATTACATACACACGTGAATGATGAAATACGTCGATGAGTAAGGAGCTTGGAACCTAGCAACCCTGTACACTGATATTACGTATAACTTTCCACTCTACAAATTACTTTGCCCGGTACATACCATAATGAGTGTGAGAATGGAAGTATTTCAAACAGAAAATCTTCATTTATGCATTTAATGTTGAGTAAAAACTTTGCGAAGAGAATTAATGCCAAATGAAACATGGAATTAAAAAAAAGTTCGTTAGAGATTTTTAATTTGAAATGGGTAATGAAAACACAGTCTTGGGCAAATGTACATTTTCGGCAGACATAACATCCTTGTAAACTTGGATAAGATTCCGGTATACAGCGATGTTGTCTTTTTATTACTTTAGATGCTTTTTTTAATAAAATTCTCGATGACATATGGATTTATATGAACTTAAACAAAATTCAAATTAAAAAAAATAATTATTTTATTGAGAAGTAAAAAATAGAGAAGTAAAAAACAGAATACAACCAAAGCATTTAGAATTTTGAATTTCCCTTCAAGACCACTTTCCTAGTATCGAGAAAAGCTCGGTGTAGTTACGAAAGAAAAACGTAGTTTATTTGCGTCCCATAACTTTGTCTGCATTTCCAGCAGTCGTTTACCCACGTTTGCAGTGAGCCCTTGCTCTTCGTTCCGGGCAAAAGACTCCGGCAAATGCCTAGATGAGCTTTTACTATCTGCGTAGTGTTCTTCAGCGTCGAATTCTCACCGCTTTTTCATTTTCTGAATCCTTCTTTCTCACTTTTCGCCGTCTCCTCCTGCCGCTTGTCTGCTGCTGTATTACATTAGTTGCCGCCACCATCACCTCCACCATCATCCGCAGATAACGATATCTCATTCTGACAACTTTCTCCATCACCTTGTCCTGTAGTATGTACCATCACCGCTGCTTCCATTGACATTTCCTTCTCCGTAATCCTTGTTTCTCTTATCTATTCTTCTTTTTCTGTCTACTTTGCTTTTTCATCTTTGCTTTGTCTTCTTCTTTGCTTTGTCTTCTTCTTTGCTTTGTCTTCTTCTTTGCTTTGTCTTCTTCTTTGCTTTGTCTTCTTCTTTGCTTTGTCTTCTTCTTTGCTTTGTCTTCTTCTTTGCTTTGTCTTCTTCTTTGCTTTGTCTTCTTCTTTGCTTTGTCTTCTTCTTTGCTTTGTCTTCTTCTTTGCTTTGTCTTCTTCTTTGCTTTGTCTTCTTCTTTGCTTTGTTTTCTTCTTTGCTTTGTTTTCTTCTTTGCTTTGTTTTCTTCTTTGCTTTGTCTTCTTCTTTGCTTTGTCTTCTTCTTTGCTTTGTCTTCTTCTTTGCTTTGTTTTCTTCTTTGCTTTGTTTTCTTCTTTGCTTTGTTGTCTTCTTTGCTTTGTTGTCTTCTTTGCTTTGTTGTCTTCTTTGCTTTGTTGTCTTCTTTGCTTTGTCGTCTTCTTTGCTTTGTCGTCTTCTTTGCTTTGTCGTCTTCTTTGCTTTGTCTTCTTCTTTGCTTTGTCTTCTTCTTTGCTTTGTCTTCATCTTTGCTTTGTCTTCTACTTTGCTTTGTCTTCTTCTTTGCTTTGTTTTCTTCTTTGCTTTGTCTTCTTCTTTGCTTTGTCTTCTTCTTTGCTTTGTCTTCTTCTTTGCTTTGTCTTCTTCTTTGCTTTGTCTTCTTCTTTGCTTTGTTTTCTTCTTTGCTTTGTTTTCTTCTTTGCTTTGTTTTCTTCTTTGCTTTGTTTTCTTCTTTGCTTTGTTTTCTTCTTTGCTTTGTTGTCTTCTTTGCTTTGTTGTCTTCTTTGCTTTGTTGTCTTCTTTGCTTTGTTGTCTTCTTTGCTTTGTTGTCTTCTTTGCTTTTTTGTCTTCTTTGCTTTGTTGTCTTCTTTGCTTTGTTGTCTTCTTTGCTTTGTTGTCTTCTTTGCTTTGTTGTCTTCTTTGCTTTGTTGTCTTCTTTGCTTTGTTGTCTTCTTTGCTCTGTTGTCTTCTTTGCTCTGTTGTCTTCTTTGCTCTGTTGTCTTCTTTGCTCTGTTGTCTTCTTTGCTCTGTTGTCTTCTTTGCTCTGTTGTCTTCTTTGCTCTGTTGTCTTCTTTGCTCTGTTGTCTTCTTTGCTCTGTTGTCTTCTTTGCTCTGTTGTCTTCTTTGCTCTGTTGTCTTCTTTGCTCTGTTGTCTTCTTTGCTCTGTTGTCTTCTTTGCTCTGTTGTCTTCTTTGCTCTGTTGTCTTCTTTGCTCTGTTGTCTTCTTTGCTCTGTTGTCTTCTTTGCTCTGTTGTCTTCTTTGCTCTGTTGTCTTCTTTGCTCTGTTGTCTTCTTTGCTCTGTTGTCTTCTTTGCTCTGTTGTCTTCTTTGCTCTGTTGTCTTCTTTGCTCTGTTGTCTTCTTTGCTCTGTTGTCTTCTTTGCTCTGTTGTCTTCTTTGCTCTGTTGTCTTCTTTGCTCTGTTGTCTTCTTTGCTCTGTTGTCTTCTTTGCTCTGTTGTCTTCTTTGCTCTGTTGTCTTCTTTGCTCTGTTGTCTTCTTTGCTCTGTTGTCTTCTTTGCTCTGTTGTCTTCTTTGCTCTGTTGTCTTCTTTGCTCTGTTGTCTTCTTTGCTCTGTTGTCTTCTTTGCTCTGTTGTCTTCTTTGCTCTGTTGTCTTCTTTGCTCTGTTGTCTTCTTTGCTCTGTTGTCTTCTTTGCTCTGTTGTCTTCTTTGCTCTGTTGTCTTCTTTGCTCTGTTGTCTTCTTTGCTCTGTTGTCTTCTTTGCTCTGTTGTCTTCTTTGCTCTGTTGTCTTCTTTGCTCTGTTGTCTTCTTTGCTCTGTTGTCTTCTTTGCTCTGTTGTCTTGTTTTTCTTCTCTGCTTTGTCTTGTTCTTTGCTTTGTCTTGTTGTTCTTCTTCTTTGCTTTGTTGTTGTTGTTCTTCTTTGCTTTGTCTTGTTCTTCTTCTTCTTTACTTTGTCTTGTTCTTCTTCTTCTTTACTTTGTCTTGTTCTTCTTCTTGTTCTTCTTCTTCTTCTTTACTTGTCTTGTTCTTCGCTTTTTATACTTACTGGCTTTCTGCTCATCGACTATATTTTTCTCGTCTCTATCTTCCTGTTGGTTTATCACCTTCCTCTTAATTTTTTACCTTGCTTATTCTCCTTCCTCAGCTCATTTCCTTTCTCTTTCTATCCTATTTCTACTTCCTCTCTGCCTTCCTCCCATCCTCCTCTTCCTCCTGATATGTCCACTCGTCTTCGCCCTCCTTTTCCTCCCTTTCACCCCCGGCACCGCAGCTTTCTCAAACGCACCTGCTGGTTCGTCTACCCTCTGAACCGCCGTGCTACCCACGCTTCTTCCCTTCCCGTCGCTGCTGCTTCGTTCGCCTCCCAGCGCAACCGCGCTGCTCTCTGCGCCGCCGCCGCCGCTCGTAAATCCGCCCGAGGCCACGCGGGGCGCCCTTGTTTCGCGAGCCCCGCTCCAGCCCAGGCGCTCTTATGTCAGCGCAAGTAGCGCATTCGTCACCCGGCGAGGTGCATCGTCGCCACGAGCGTGCGTTATCAGAGCGCGTTTTGCAATGCGGAAATAGTTTTTGTTTCTGGGTCATAAATTGGAGGCGCACCTTCCGACTACTGATTTTGATGGGACCGTCGAGAAAAATTGTGATTTAAATGTAGCCGAAATATGATTTATGATGTTAGATGATTTAAGATTTTGCAAGGAACAATGTAAACTTATTTATTTAGAAAATTTGTTCAAAAAATTGTAAATTTCCTCATTTGGACCCAGTTGCCCTGTTTGTATCTGCTTCGCCTCTCCTTGGTAATCGTTTAGAGGGTAATGTTGGGTAATCTTTTAGAAGCTCCGCAAAGGACCCAGAGGAAATTTAGAGCGCTCGATGATTTTGACACTTCACACCTCAGTGATGGTGATATTGACAATGTTGAAATGTTATTTGAAAATCTAATAAACATTTTCCTTAATTTCATTGTCATTAAATATCATTTGTTATGTTATATACATATTGTTTTCATAAAAAAATTTGATAACCTCTCTGATTACCTTACAATACTTTAAAATAGTGTTTACATTATTTGCACGTTTGACTTATAAATTTAAAAAATCAAAAAAATACTAAGCCCTCTCGTTTAAAGTAGTCAAGGACTTCGCCTTACTTCCAAACTAATACATGTTATACAGAAGTATATCAGGATAAATAGGATTTATTTCTAAAAGAAACCGAAATTCGAACTATAATTCGGCAGTACGAACATCTATGATGAGTGAACTTCCTAGATTAGTAAAGGATGTTGGAAATAAAAATTTGGATGTACGTGATGCTGATTTATTGGTAGTTACACCTTTTGTCTGATGAATTTGAATCCACCCTTGTAGAGTTATGATATTATGACAATAAATGTGCAATCAGGATACTGTAATGTTATCCAATGATATTACGGCTCAGATAGTGTTTTACGTTTGCTTTCCGCACTACTAATACTATTTGAAAACATCAGAACTATCGTGGAGACGCGTTTTCACAACCTTTCGTTCAGATACGGATCCAGAGGGGAGGCATATTTCCTCCCAAAAGGCCTACAAAAATTAAATGGGTAAAGTGCAGGAAAAATAAAAATTAGAAACACATGAATGAAATGTAAAAACATCTAAATGGCATGGATAAAGTAACACAAAAAATCACAATATAATAACAAATGTTTACTAGTTAAGAATCCCCACCCTAAATGATCAGCTGGATCCGCCCCTCCCACATTCTGAGCTGTCTGCGCTGCGTGGAGGAGCTAAAGCCGTCGCAGATGGACAGAAACCACACATCGTATTGTTCTAAAAAAGGTGTACAGAACATATGTATTTTAACACAGATATCTTTTGTTAATGGAGGAATCTGTCTTCTTTAACTTGAGTGCGAATGCGTATTCGAACCACATAAAACCCGAATGTACGCACTGTACTCCGAACGGCACCTTTCCTCTTATGTTATCCTCTCCTTTCCTCTGTTACATATGGTTTTCGGTATACGACAATTCCTCACATACAAGATATCAAGCACAACTTGCACAAGCTAAGAGTCATGTTCCCAGAACATCTGCCCTTTACTGTTTCTAATTTCAGCAGCAAAGGTTCGGTAGAGATCCTACACCAGAGAATTTTGGATTTCGTGCCGTTTTGTTACATATGGGTTTGGGTATATGACAATTCCTTACATAATTCAAGATATCAAGCACACCTTGCCCCCACTATTCATCGTATATCCACGCTCACCTCTTTTTTTGCAAAATATCTTTGGAATAATTTGTATGTTTTTCAAGAGAAGCAAAATTAAAAATACTGATAATTGTTAATTGTTAACAATGCTATTTGTATAAATGTAATTCAAATATTTTATAGATTATCTTCATACTGAAGTCTGGCGTTTCATTGTTCAATTTCTTTTTGCATTTAACACTGCCTGGGTTTCGAAAAACATTGAATGTAGAAAAGATAAACAATGCTATATAATTTTTTTCATTTAGACTATATAACATAGTTTAGTAATATATTTAACAACATTGCATTGGGCATTTTATTTTATGCAAATTATATTCAAATCCATACCTTCGTTCAATCACGAAGAGACCGGCAAATTCATGTCGGAACCACACGCAACCCAGCATGAAATATGATTAGCAAAAAAAGTCCCACAAATTCCTTCGTGAAAGCGGAAACGATACGAAGCCTCAGTCAGAATCAAATGACAGCCAGGGGCGATTCGTGCTCGCTGGTGCGCGTACTCGGCGGCCGTGGCTGACGCATGTGCGTTATCTTTGCAGGTGAGCGACTCGTGCATCGTGACTCCACGGCAGCCCTGTGTGCGACAAGCGGCCGCCGCATGCAACCTCACCCCATCCCGTGTCACGCCCACCCCACACCAGCCCCGCCCCATCCCCTCCCGCTCCAGCGCGTGCTATCCGCCTCGCCCGTACCCTAACGTAACCCGCCCTGCCTCCCCCGGTCCTGCCCTCGCGTTCCTCCTTCCCTCCCCGCCTTCGCGTGTCCTCTCCCTTCTTCTTCCTTGTCTTTCCTCGCCCCTGTTTGACATCGGTCACTTCTGTGCCCACTCCACCTTAGCCCACAAAAATCAGCTTCCCCGCTCCATATATCCCACAAAATCTATCCCCGCCCCTTCCATTCCCCGCTAATTTCGCGTCCTGTCTATCCCCGCCCCTCCTGTCCCCGCCCCTCCTGTCCCCGTCCTATATAGGCCCGTCTGACCTATTCCCCACCCATTTATCCCCGTCCCAGCTATTCCCGTCAACACCTATTCCCGTCCCATTTATTCCCGTACCATTCATTTCCGTTCCATTTATCCCCGTTCCACCTATTCCCGTCCCACCTATCCCTATCCCGCCCATCCCTGTCCCACCTATTCCCGTCCTTACCTCACCCCCGCCTAATACTGTCCCCACCTGTCTCAACCCCTGCCTAACCCATTACAACGCTTTCGTGTCTCCACTCCTGCTCGTCTCCGTCCCCTCCTTCGCCAGCTCCCTCCTTCAGCCTGTCTCCCACCTCGCCAGTCCCGAACCCCGCCTGCATCCGTCCCCGCCCTACCCCCCCACGTCCACCCTCCGTCTACCGACCACGTCGCTCGCCCATTCCCACCGCCGCCGCCGCCACCCAGTCGCGGAGCGCCCGCCCAGCGCGACACCTGTCGCCCTGTCAAGGTAAAGTAACGCGCCTGCTTTGTTTCCAAGGCTTCGCCCGCGTCCGCGCCGCGCCGCGCCGCACCGCGGCGCATCAATCCTTTTTGCGCGGCGGGCGCGCGCGAGATATGAGGCCGCGGGTCGGCCCGCGCCGCCTCGTCCCCGTGACGGAACCGCCGCCCACGCCCGACGGCAGCGGTTCGACGCGCGCACAGCTCGTTGAATGTCTGCCGCTGGCCGCCGCGGGGGTGGGGCACTTCTTTGCCCACCTGTCAGGCTGCTCTGCTTATGACACGTTAATCACAACTTGTGAGTGCCGGGATATTTGTAATTTTGCATTGAACTGTAAAAAGGTAGATATTTCACGGACTTGGCGAGCGTTATAAATGAAGCTGGTGGCGAACAAAAACTGGAACATTAAATTTGTTAGGATTTCAATGTAAGTAAAGAGTTTGTGTGGTATTATTATTTCATTTGACACTCTTTGATAGTAACTGATGTCCCCTTTTCTGGTGGTTTTGAAGTGCACTAAGTAATCGTCAATGTAACTCGTCGTATTTGTCACTCCCACAAATGAAAATCTCAAATAGGGAGACTGAAAATAATTGACTGCGTGTGATAAATAATGTATTTTGAGTGAAACTGGTGACGAACAAAAGCTGCACCTTTACATTTGCTAGAATATAATTCTAAATAAATGATAATTATTGAATTATGATTGCTTTTACAAAAATAATCTTACCGTTTGCGATGCTCGTGTTTCGCGCCTTTGAAGTGCACACTCGCAAAACACTCATTTATTCTTATCATTGAGACCAGCAAATCTTCCAAATGGGAATACTCTCCATGAAAATAAACTACTGTAAATTATGAATCGCCTTTGTTCAACACAACCTTTTTACAATATAAAGAGTCCTCCGAAGATATAATTAAAATTTCAATGTTTGCACATACTTCTTGTTTATATCTAATACGTACGCCCCACATATTTTCGTGATTGCGAAAATTATTCATAAGCATAAGAAAGGAACATTTCAGAAACCTAACTTTCTTCTAATCAGTCTAATAAATTGTATGAAAACCATCTCTGCTTAACCGTTATCCCCTCCTTCACCGATACCGTGTATTTAAATGCACTATTTTTCATTCAAACCTCATATGACCTATTCAGTTCAGAGCGGTTAAAGTAAGAGAGGGTGAGGCAATATTGCTTGCATTCCTGCTGAGATTAGAAATAGCTTTTGTAGTAGTATTTCATTACGTACGATGTTCATGTATTTTCCTTCATTATTTTCCTGAATTGTTTGATTTTGTATTGCTATTGGTGTTCGTAATCTACACACATTTATATAGTTTTCAGCGCATCACTCTTGATACCTATTACAAACGTTGAATAAAATAATGATACCTAGAACTGTGGGAATGAAACAATGAACCCAGATATCTTAAAATTCTTCAGCAAATTTTGATGTCGTATAATTTAACCGTATTCAAGACTGTCAGAGCTAACAAAAAATATATTTTATGCAAAGAGTCGATCTGAACTATTTATCAAATTATTATTACAAAAATTTTAATAATATTTAAAGAACTTTCTTGAACATTTCACGATTCCAAACCAAAATTAAATGACTTCAATAGAACTTCAGCATTTTGAATATTTCCTGAAATACGTACTAGGTACCAAATGCATTGATGTACAGAAACAGGAGTTACTGAACAGTATGAATAAACAAAGGCTAGGAAATGAACTAATAATAATATTTTGAATTGGACGTATTGATGTCGAAAAAATCGATATCATATCGAATCATATAGAAAAACGTACGATTGTGTGGGGAGCACCTCGCTATCGTGTCAACGGCGCATACTGCGAAAGGGGAGGCGGAGGAAGGAATGGAGGCGGAAGCAGCGAGGCTGTTGTGGGCAAAAGGAGTGGTGACGTAGGCGGAGGCGATGGAGACGGAACAGCGAGGCCGCCGTGGTCGGCAGGAGGGGCGACGTAGGACGTGGCAGAGGCGGAGGCGGCCTCTATCGAACGCGCACCGTTCGCGCCGCGACAGCCGACGGAGCGCGTCCCTCTATCTTCGCTCGTTCTTCATTTCCGCCTGCCTCCCCCCTCGCCCCCACCCTCGCCCCGGGCCGCGCTCTCTGCCGCTGTTTATGAATGACGGCCTTTCATCTCGCTATCTCATTTCACTATCTCCATTTAAACGCTACTCGGCACCCGGCGCGGCTGCTGGCTCCGCCCCGCTGTTTTCCCCGCCTGCCTCCCTCGTACTACCTTCGTCCCACGATGCGCCTCGTACCGCACGCCACGCCCCGTGCACGCCCCGTGAACGCCCCGTGCACGCCCCGTGCACGTCCCGTGCACGCCCCGTGCACGCCCCGTGCACGCCCCGTGCACGCCCCGTGCACGCCCCGTGCACGCCCCGTGCACGCCCCGTGCACGCCCCGTGCACGCCCCGTGCACGCCCCGTGCACGCCCCGTGCACGCCCCGTGCACGCCCCGTGCACGCCCCGTGCACGCCCGGAGCTTCTCAGGACCAGGCGTCACAATGCTCTAGTTCCTTTCCGATTCGCTGCGGCTTCTCGCATCCCACAGCGCATTTCTCACCGCTCTTGCCACATACGGATATTCGCAAGTGATACTTGGCCGCTTGCTGAAAAGGTGCAAGTCTGGTCTTTTGCTCATCCATGCAGGTATGCGTTTTTCTCTTTAACATTGCGTTCAGTCACGACAAATTCGTTCAAAATTAGCAACTAATATTTCGTGACATAGCTTTGATGTGGTTCTATAGCAATTTCTTTTGATCATGCATGGAAGCCGTCTACTACTGTCGCTTTATTGCCTACTTGAAATGTCACAAGAAATAACGCATGGGATTCGTAGCAAAACCTCAAATGTCGTGTTGTAAACAGTTGTGCGTTATGTTAAGCTAGAGCCTAGAAGAGGACGTAAGGCGTTACTTTTATTGCCAGAAAAAAGTAAAACACTTCATTTCGTAATGAGAACTCTTAGAAATGACAATTTGGAGAGTCGAAAAATAGGATACATATAGTTCGGACAGTTCTTGAATATTCATCAGCTGGTTGCGATCCTACATATTAATTTATATTGAAACGTTATTGTTATTGTTATTCTATCGTCTATTGACGTTGTAGGGTTCCGTAATGTCTTCTAACACCTCACTGCTTGTCGCAGTTTCCTTGGTCATCCATTCATATAATTTTTACCAAATCACTTAATCCTTATGAAGTGAAAAGTCTATATAATGACCAAGCTAGGGACTTAAAAATATGTTAAGGGGACGTGTCAGTCATAGATAGATTCTGAAAAAAAAAACAGCAGTATTGTCCAAGTTAAGGGTGAACATTGCTAAGAGACGTCCACTCATGAGAGGTTTTTGTTCAGAGAAAGATTATCTGAAGTACGTGTTGGGGACATCCTTGGCATTAAATAATTGATGACTTATCAGACTGCATATAATACGGAAAATTAAGTTTTTATTTCAAATTCTCCCTCGAATATACATATTTCTCTCCGTCTATCTTTGGGTTTCGTCTCACCTTTCTTTCAATCCCCTTCTTTGCTTTTACAGCGCAGTAACGCTGCCTCGTCTTCACTGCCTACCCACAGTACTTTTCCTACCTTCCCCGCCTGTCACTCTCTTCCACTGGGGGCAATGTATCTGGTTTAATCTGCGCCCTTCATTTCCTTTGCGTCGCGTCGCGGGGGCGCTGAGGCATTGAGGGAGGGGAAGGAGACGGAGACGGGGACGGAGACGGGGACGGGACGAGAAGAAGCGGCGACGCGATAGGAAGGGAGGCGCTTATTACTGATTTGCCGCGCGACCGCAAGTGGATGCGTTTCTTTGGGCGATGGCAATCTGCCGCACCCCTACAAAGCGAGAAAAGCGACGCGTTCCTTTCGGGGAATCCCCACTGCTGATACGCCTGCCCTGACTGCTGTCACGTGATTCCTTGCTTTCGCTTCCGTTCCTGGGGACCGGCTGGAAACTTCATTGCCTTGTTCTCGCTCTTCCCGCTTTTTCGTCATCATATGGGCCTCAACATTTGTATTATACTCCGATTTAAACGCAATGGCACTTTAAGGTCACGAGATGGAAGGCGAGGGAGGTGGGCATTCATCCAATCGGGAGCTCCAATACGTAGAATTTAGATCGTAATAAGGTCCCCGATTAGATGGGTGTCGCCTCCTCCGTTCAGCTCCTGACCTTGAAGTGTCACTGTGTTTAAATCGGAGTTTAATCTACAGTACAACATGATCATTATAAGTGACGTCATCAATTAACAACATCCTTTGTCTCTAACCGATCTTAACTTTCACTGCTTTTCTTCTCACTCTTTGTATTGCGCCTGTTTTTCTTTTGATATTTTGATATTTCGAACAATGAAACACGTCTGACACTCTGTACAAAGTCCTTTTAATTTTTAACCTAACTTTCCTACGTTGTTTTCTTCTTTATCTTCTCCGTTCTTCTTCTATATTTTACTTTTGGAGCTCTTTCTTGGAATTGTTCTTCTCGAAATGCGCATTTTCCTTCCCCAAACATTCTGCTTGTCTTAACATGCTCTTCATGCTTCGTCCCTCTACTCATCTCTTGCTCCTCCCGTCCTGATGTAACCTTTGCGTCCACCGCCCTCTTCCTCGACCGTGTCCAGGTGCTCCTTATCTAGGGACATCTTTGATCTCCGGCCGCCGCCGCCAGCACCCTCAGCGGGGAGTGCTGCTTCTGATCTCCCCGACTGGACCGGATGCGCGCCCCCCACCCCACGCCCGCCCCCTCTCCCCCTCCCCCTTTCCCCCTCCACCGCTCCATAGCGTTGATTAAACGGGGACCCGAAATGTAATTGACTTTCTCGGAACGAGGAGGATCTTATTTTGAAGATGCAGTTTGTCGCCACGCGCTGCCGAAGCCGAGCTACGTGCTGCGAAGGGTAAAGTTCACGGAATGAAGGTTTGGGCCTGAAAGAAAGCGGGGAAACCGCTGTAGGCTGCTAACATCGGGGGTCGATATGAAACTTTGGCTGCTGATATTTGTCCGTGTTTTTCCCCGAAATCTAAATCGCCCAAAAATCACCTTGATGTAGATAATTTTGTAATACATTCCGTGGTGGCAGCGGGGATATTGTGGTATTTTGAAATGATTGATAGGAAAGAAGGAATATCAACCACAAAGTTTGTGGTTGATATCTCTTGAATTCTTACTAATCATTTATTGATACATTTGCTGATGAATACTTTGCTTTTAGTGTGTCTTTATACACGTCTATTGAAAATATTCCGAGATGTCTGTGTTTGTAATTTTAGTAACAAAATAATTAATTAATTTCAAATATATTGGCTGAAGTAAGCAATTAAAATTTTTTGTTTGTTTGGTAGAATTGCGCTTGCACCCGTATTTTATGAGTGATTTAAGTATCTAGTATAATACATTATTAGGGGAATAATAGATAGGGGAATGCTCACCAGATATGGCGGGTACTGAGGAAATAAAATACTCAGGGCGGACCAAAACTAAGCGAAGAAAATCCAAGAGGCGTCTGTAGTGGAAACCACCGGCAACTTGGTCAGCGTCTGTTCATCCAGAGGATGCGGCTGCAACTACTGCTCCAGGAACTAACAATCCT
The DNA here is from genome assembly GCA_038098605.1 of Gryllus longicercus. Lineage (NCBI taxonomy): Eukaryota > Metazoa > Arthropoda > Insecta > Orthoptera > Gryllidae > Gryllus > Gryllus longicercus. The sequence goes on along the minus strand of JAZDUA010001198.1, from coordinate 7,916 downwards.
TGGTTCTACCCAACCAGCATCAGCTGGATATCAATTACAAGCAACAATGATTCGTACAAGCAAAAACAAAAGTACCCCAGGTGGACGATCCACTCGTCAACAGACGGCAACCAAGCATTCGGATTCTGGGGAGCTTGGACCTGTACGAGAGAGCGAGTCGGAATGCTCTGGTAAACTTCCACGAAAGAGCCACACATACATTGGCACATTCAACATTCGAACGCTGATTCAAACCGGTAAACTACACAATCTCACAACAGAACTTACCAAACAGAAAATCCAAATTCTCGCCCTACAAGAAACACGCTTCACTGACTCAGAAACAATCGACTACAACAACTATAGGATCTTCAAAAGTGGAACTAAGAAAAAGGTTTGCAAAGGAACACCTCTATTCGGCATGGCCTTTGTTGTAGATAAAAAGGTCCTAGATTCAGTAAAAGACGTGAAACCCATCAATAACCGACTCATGACCGACTCAATAACCGACCATGAGGATCAAAATACGAATAAGAATTACACTTTCATGAATGTTCACGCGCCCACAAATGCAGACAACAAAAAAGAACCCGAAAAGACTGACAAATTCTGGGAAGAACTCGGAAATGAAATGTCCAAAATTCCACAAGACGACGTTAAAATTCTCCTCGGAGATTTTAATGCACAAATTGGCAGAGAATACAGATACAAAAAAACAGTAGGCAATTACCCTGCACACAAATTCACTAACAAAAATGGCACCCGGCTCATCGAGTTATGCCAACAGAACAACCTGAAAATTATGTCAACCTCACTACGAAAATCCCCCAAGAAACAGAAAACATGGCGCTCCCCCATCCAACAATTAGGAGAATTCCAAATCGACCATGTTGCAATCTCTTACTTCTACCAGAAAGAAATTCACGATGTACAAGTCCGCAAAGGAGCAAACATAGATTCCGACCATTACCTTTCCCAAATCAAGATCAAATTTACCCCCAAGAGAAAACTCAACAAGAAACCCCCAACGATTCCAAAATTCGACACACACAAAATCCAAGACTCCAAAATTGCTGAAAAATGGGAAGAACAACCCGCAAAAAACTGGGAAAATTTCAAGGACAAAATCATAGAGACTGCCAAATCCTTGATTCCCCTCACCAAAAGACCGAAACATCCCTGGTGGAATAAAGAATGCGAAGTTTCCCTCAATAACAGAAAAAACGCTTTCCAAAATTACAACAGTAACAAATCTGAAAAAACCCACAAGATCTTCCTCGAAGTACGAAAAGAGACATCCAAAACTTTAAGACAAATCAAACGGATATACATCAATGACCAACTGACGTCGATCGAAGATAACTTTCGAAACAATAACACGCACGACTTCTACAAGGTATTCGCCAACCAAATGAAGGGATACACACCACACAACTTATGTTTCAGAAAGCAAGATGGAAAATTGGCATTAACGAACAAGGAAAATTGCCAAGAGTTGGCTAAATATTTCTCACAACTTTTGAATTGTCCGGAACCTACAAGGAGATTCCCAAAGAAACAACCTGACCACACAAATGAAGACTCGTCACCACCAAGTCAAGACGAAATCCACTCCCACATCAAAAGACTCAAAAACAACAAGGCATCAGGTGAAGATGGAATTACAGCAGAATTGCTCAAAAACCTTGGACCCAACTCACTCAAAGAAATCACACAGATCGTCCAAGAAATCTGGCAAACAGAACAAATCCCGGACGATTGGAAAACCGCACTCATTCACCCACTACATAAAAAGGGAGAAAAGTCAGATGTAAACAATTACAGAGGAATTTCCCTCCTTCCAGTTATTTACAAAATTCTCTCGGCCTGTCTTCTGAAACGAACACAAGAACAACTCGAACCAAAATTATCAGATTTTCAAGCAGGATTCAGACCAAACCGATCCTGTCCCGAACAAATCTTCAACCTAAAAACATTAATCAAAATGCGAGCAATTCGAAACAAACCAGTAACATGTACATTTGTCGACTTCAAAAAGGCCTACGACTCTATCGATCGACCATCACTATTCCAGATCCTAGAAGAAAGAGGACTAGACCACAAAACACGGAAACTTATCGAGCAAACACTTACAAAAACAAATTCTAAAGTGAAATTCATGGGAGAAATCTCAGAACCTTTCGAAATTCGGACAGGCGTGAGACAAGGAGATGGCCTCTCCTGTTCAACCTAGTCTTGGACAAAGTAATGGAAGAATGGGAAAAAGAACTTCAAAGACAAGATGCTTGGAAACCTATCACTCTCGGCATACCCAAAAATAACCTCTGCATACCATACCTTGCATTTGCCGACGATATAGCGATACTGTCTGAAAACCAAGAGACCGCTATCAAACAATTAGAAACACTCAAAGAATGTGCAGAAAGGGTAGGATTACAGATCTCTTTCGAGAAAACTCAAGTCCTATCCCACAAAGGTGACAACATGCACACAAGGTATGGAACGGTCAAAAGGGTACCACATTTCAAATACCTGGGTGAGTTCATCGAACCAACCGGATCCGAAAGAATTTCACAACAAACCCGCCTCCAGAAAATCAAGAAAGCATTCGGACTAATCCAAAACCTGTACAACAAAAAATGCATGTCTAAGAAAACCAAAATTCGACATTATAATACTGTCATCAAACCGGCAGCTCTTTACGCTAGCGAAACACTCACGCTCAGCAAGAAATATGAACGGGAAGAAATCAAAAAAGAAGAAAGAAAAATCATTAGAAAAATACTCGGTGCGAGACTCACTCCCGATGGATACAGATTACAATCTATTGAGACAACTGAAAAGTACTCGAACATAGAAGTCGACATCAGGAAAAGACGACTGAAATTCTTCGGACACATAGACAGGCTACCAAATACTCGACTAACTAAAAGAATACTAAACTATATATCCTCACTTAAAAGTACAACACCATGGATGAAAGAAACAAAAAAAGACATGCGACACGCCGACATAACTGACACCTCAGACAAAAACACCTTCCGTAACAAAGTGAACAAATGGGAAGTCAAACCAGAACCAAAATCAAAACCCTACAGACCGAAATGGTCTGAAGAAAGAAAACTGGCATTCTCCAACAGAATGAAAGAATATTGGAAAATTAAGAACAACTCCAAAAAAAACTAATTAGAACTCCACAAAAACGAGTCAATTTTTGCTTAACGTTTTCCATTATTGGGAAAATACGCTAATAATAATAATAATAATAATAATAATAATAATAATAATAATACATTATTGATCCAAAAATTTCGTCGTATAATCGTTACTAATAAAATAACATGGGAGATTCTCCGAGGATTTCAGAGTGTGTGGGCCTAATTCAAGAATTTTATTTGAATAATTTAATTTGTTATTGTCCTCTTCATACTTGATTTGCCATTAGTAAAATTCCTCATAAGTATGAAACCAGTTGTTAGAATCAGAAATTATTTAAGAGGGAAGCCATAGGAATTCTTTACTAAATTGTTTAATATAGTTAGGTTAGTTAACTCCTACTTTTATAATATTTTTATATGTGATTCATTATTTCCATTCTTTCTCTATTTATTTAATTTCTTCCTTACTTTTTCGCTAATTATTGTCTCATTTTTCACTCTCAATCTGAATGTGTTTCCCATTTATTATTCTGTACGATTATATTTCCTTATCATTGATTCTTTCATTTGGAAGCATGTGTTCTATCATGCTCTTGAACCCAAGACCTTTGCTTTGCTCTGTCTTATTGGCCACCTCTTAGTACACCATTCCATTGCCGCCACCACCTCCCAACCAGTCTCCAACCTCCCAACACAACATTCTGCAGCCTCCCGACGGACCTTTGCGGCAAGCGGGCGGGATCCGTTACAAAGAAGGGCAGACTTAAGCGAGCGGGAAATCCCATTTTCCGCCACGAATCTTTCAGAAAGAAAATTTCAATAGGGTTACAAAGGGTAAAAGGGAAGGTAAATACAGGAAAATGTAAGAAGAATCCGCCGGGACTGTCGGATTTCCGCTTCAAGTACACTCGCGGATCTCAATACACGGATGGCAGCGGCGGAGAGGCTGGTGGGTGTAGGAGGGTGGGCGATGGTGGGGTGGTGGAGGCGAGACAGTGAAGGGGCGCCGGGGCCAAGAAGAGAACGGTGAGAGCATGTTCGAAAAAAGTCGCCGGAGCCGGTACGGCAGTGGTGGTACAATGCGATCTGTCGGAAGGACGGGGTGGCGTGGTTCGCTGAGCGGCGGCAAGGGGCGGTGGTAAAAGGGCGGCTTCGAGGGCGGCGGCGATGGCGGTGGCATGGGCGGCAGGGGCAACGGGAGTGAGGCGGGGGTGGCGGTGAGGCGGGGGTGGCGGTGAGGTGGGGGTGGCGGTGAGGCGGGGGTGGCGGTGAGGCGGGGGTGGCGGTGAGGGCGAGGGTGGCGGTGAGGGCGGGGGTGGCGGTGAGGGCGGGGGTGGCGGTGAGGGCGCGGGTGGCGATGAGGGCGGGGGTGGCGGTGAGGGCGGTGAGGGCAGGGGTGGCGGCGAGGGCGGGGGTGGCGTTGAGGGCGGGGGCGTCAGTAGCATCGCGGCTTCGAGGGCGGGAGGGGGACTGCGGGGCCGCAGGGGGCGGCGGGGCTGCGAGGGGCCGGGCGGCGGGTGTGGGTGGGGGCAGGGGCGGCGGGGGTGAGTGGGGGCGCCGAGGGAGGCAGGGGCGGCGGGGTGACGGGACGGTGGTAACAGCGCGGCTTCGAAGGCGGTGGCGGCAGGGATGGCGGGGGCGGCGAGGGCGGCGGGGGGCGGCGAGGCTGCCGGTTGCAGCGCGGCTTCGATGGCGAGGGTGGCGGGGATGGCAGGGTCGGCGGGGTGACGGTGCGGCGATAGGAGCGCGGCTTCGATGGCGGTGGCGGCGGTGGCGGCGGTGGCGGCGGGGGCGGCGGGGGCGGCGGGGGCGGCGGGGGCGGCGGGGCTGCCGGAGCTGCCGGTTGCAGCGCGGATTCGATGGCGGGGATGGCAGGGGCGGCGGGGTGACGGTGCGGCGATAGGAGCGCGGCTTCGTGGTCGGGGGCGGCGGGGGCGGCGGGGCTGCCGGAGCTGCCGGTTGCAGCGCGGATTCGATGGCGGGGATGGCAAATATAACTTTATTGCGGCGATAGAAGGTTGGGATCCCTATATCACAGCCTTTTCTGGCACTTATTCCTCTCTTGTAGGGTATCTGTACTAGTTTCAGTATCAGGTCTTACTGACATTTTCGGAGAGAGAAGAGAGAGAGAGAGAGAGAGAGAGAGAGAGAAGAATATTAAATATTGATATTGGTTCTAATTTGGAATGGGGGTTGAGTAGAATTCAGAATAGGACCTGATATTCCTGAATAGGACTTGACCTGCAAAAACCCGTCCTGTGCTGGAGTTTGAACTTGCGTTCCTGTGCTTAGATAACGCGTGTAACAATTAAGTTGCCACAAACCACGCGAAAATATAACAAGTACTAATAATAAATTGACGTTCAGATGCAACTTAAATTTATGTGTACCTTTCAAAGTTTTTTTCTTTCTTCATACATGTTCTTCCTTATAAAGGTTAATCTTTTGAAATGCCTACAGTTCACGTGGACTACGTCCCCTCTTAATGCACTTAAAGCCACTAATTACATTTATATTTATTTAGAAGAATGTTGAACAGTGACCCAATAATCTTGAACATTTACAGACGCCTGTAAATCACTTCAGTTTAATTACTAGTGCGTCCGTCAGGTAACTAATGAATTCAAAAAAATAAACAATTTTAATAATGAGTTTATCTATTTTTAAAACTGCCCCGATACAGACAGGCTACATTCACGCTACAGAGAGATTTCGTATTTTGCCAAATGATGTAATTTATATTTATCAACGTGTGATATCGTAATATAAAAACTAAAGTACTCTCTAAATAAACAATCAAGTTAATTAAAAAGACTAGGACAATAAAAATTAATCAAGACAAATTTATGAAACATGGTGTCACAATCTACTAAACGTTGCTATATCTAGCAGCTCTAAAATGCAGTAACGTTGCTTTGAGCGTCGCTCGTGTGACAGCTAGTCAAACACGCCACTGCTAGAAAACAAGCGTCACTGCAGGGGCCGGCGCCTCTGTGTCAGTGGCGCCCGTGCGTAACTAATAGCAAGGGACACGGGGGCGGGGATGGGACCAGGGGTGGGTCCGGGGGCGGGCGGGCGGGCGGGGGCAGGTTCCTGGCCGGGGCGGGGCAGGGCGTGGGCGGGTGCATGTCCGGGGGCGGGGGCGTGGCCGGGGCGGATTCAAGGGCGGGTGCATGGCGGGGATGGGTACGTGGTCGGGGGCGGGGGAAAGGGACGGGGAAGGCCAGGGGCGGGTTCCTGGGCGGGGCGGGGTTTGGGCGGGTGCGTGGCCGATGGTTGATGCGTGGCCGGGGCAGGGGCGGGGTCAGGGGTGGGTGCGTGGCCGGTGGGGGGGCGGAGGGCATGGCCGGAGGCGGGTGCGTGGCCGCAGCGGAGTCAGGGGCGGGAGCATGGCCGGGGGTGGGTGCGAGGGCAGGGGCGAGGGCAGGGGCGAGGGCAGGGGCGAGGGCAGGGGCGAGGGCAGGGGCGAGGGCAGGGGCGAGGGCAGGGGCGAGGGCAGGGGCGTGGGTAGGGGCGAGGGCGGGGTAGAGGGAGGGGCAGGGGGACGGGCAGGGGCGGGGGCAGTTCCAGGGATTGGGCCGGGGCCGGGGTGGGCGGAGGTCAAAAACGCTCGGCTGCCGGGCCGTCCATCACACGTCTGGTAATGAAACAATTACCCCAAAGCGCGGGATTGTCTTTTAGGACGCGCCCGGCGCAAACGCTGGACAAAACGAACATTTCAGCGGAAGTGAATTTGAATTTACGATCGTCCAGAAGAAAGTGTTTCACTCGGGTCATGTTTCGGTGAATAATGTACAACTGCATTACGTAATGGAACATAATTCAGGTGTCGTAGGGCAGGCAGCGGGGCTGCGTTGCGTAAATCATATGGGTCACAGGCGGGGCCGGGGGTGGGGGTGGGGTGGGGGAGCAGCGGAAAACAGGCGCGTGGCGAAGGGCGCATGCACGCTGGAACTCTGTGAGTGCTGCCAACTGAAAAGCAAACAGACGTTGTGGTAACATTTCCATCTCCATGCCGATTCCAAGCCCTGTTGCGAGTTTTGAATTCAGTTGAATTTGTGGTCCGTTTAAGAGGATGGACGTACACATTAGGCTTGTTTCGTTATTCGTGGGAAAAGAGAACAGTTGTTGAGTTCTGATATTAATATGCCTGCTAGTATGCATTACATGTAATATTTAGATTAGAAAACAAAGCTTAGAATGAAAACTTACCTACTCTAATAAAAAGAAAATTTAGGTGGTTGATCGTTTGGAATCCCAATGAGACAGTATCGGTTTAGAAATATGATTGTACAAAAAGTACATATTATTGACCGATTAAAAAGTTGTAAAAATTATATTCTTGAAGGCATACAACTACAAAAGCAATTCACAATACAAATGAATATTGAGATAATGTTAAATTGTGATCAAGTAATATTTACAATACTTGAAATAAATGTGGATCGAACCTTCTCACAACGAAATAAATGAGAATGGTTAGTTGTTATTTGGTTTCCCAATATTTCTCTTCGATTAGAATTATTAGAAATTATATTTCCATTCTGTTAGTGACCAAAGTTCTTCATTACGATGGTGTTGAGTAGTGGCATTCTACATTACGGTACTGTACTGATTTCGCATGCGTTTGAAAAATATGATTCAGACAAATACGAATGTTCCTGTGATTATTTCATTCTGTAGCAGCTAGTCATACATAATAGAACATGGGATAATAGGATTATGAATGGTATGTTTTTTGCTACTTACGCGTATATCATTTCGTTATTTTCATTTCAT